>RJWM01027279.1:0-26995 GCA_004363535.1 Dasyprocta punctata
TTTTTTTTTTTTCTTGTGGTACTGAGAATTGAACTCATGACTTCATGCTTGTCAGGCAGGCGCTTATGACATTGAACTAAATCCCCGGTCCTTAAAAACTATGTTTAAAAGTACTAGAACATTTAAAAGAAAGACTAAAGAAGTGCTTTTATGTCATTGTGCCTGAAAAGGATCTTGAAATTGGAATTATTTTGATAAAAACTCTAAAGCTTCAGCTTTGTATTTTATTTTTATCCATGACCATATTGTCGAAAATTTTGAAAAAGAGAGAGAATTTCAGCAGATGCAAACCTCAAAGTACCTTAATATCCTACTTCTATAGCCTTATTGTAGAACATTGAGGCAAGAATTCACCACAAAATGACCTTGTTCCTTACATACTGATTCCTGTGGATGGGAGGAGGAAAAACATGAAACAAAACACAAAACAGGTAATTTGTGGTTCACTTGCTTGTTTACTTTTAAAACATTTTCTGGATTGATCTTAATTAATTCATTTCATGGTTAGTAAAAAAAGAGAATTGGTAAGAAATACATGTCAGGTCAACCCCTTTCAAATTCTTTCCCAAGAGGTAGCTTCTATTATCCATATGATGTGTGTCCTTCTAATCTACTTATATGTCTTATATAAATGTATATACATATATATGTGTGTGTGTGTATTTATATAAAGATATACACACATATATATAAACATTATATACACACATGTATATGAACATTAGGTTTTATTTGTGTACACAGCAAAGACTTTTGTGTATCTTATTACTTTCTTATTTTACTTAATACATGACATAAATAAGACACATACATATATTCACATATATATGAGATATATCACATTTTGTAATAAAAATATTTTATTCCAGAAGGCCCTGGCACTGTATGCCTAGGTCTCTCCTGGACTTGCCCTACACTGCAGAGGCTCTGAATTCCTCACAACCAGATGCAAGGTCGAGGTGGTGCCACACTCTGGGGTATGCTCTATCTAGCCACCTGGGTCCCAGAGATTCTAAACTCCACCCAGCCAGGCTCAAGGTCTAGTGACACACTCCAGGGCTGCATCTCTGCTAGCCACCTGGGACATGAGGGTTCTGAACACTACACAGCCAGGTTCTAGGCCCTGGTAAAAAGTTCCAGGGATGTGACCCTACTAGCTACAGGGAGAATACAAACTTTGTCCAACCAGAACCCCAAAGTAACCCAACAAAGTACATCAGGGGAACATGCAGCCAGCCTCACAGACCACAGACCACAATGGTCCAGTGCCATAATCTGGGGGTGTGCCCCAGCTAGCCATGGGGATATTGCAGGATTGAAGCTCTACCCAGCACCATGTTCCAGTGCAATCCATTGGGTGGCTGCCTGCCAGTCACAAAGGTCCCAGAAGGAAATGACAAAATGAGAGACCAAGAGGCAGTCTCAATTACCCAGCCCACTGAGAACGAACCCAAGAGACACTGAAATGGAAAACACTGGGAATCACACAACTGAACTTTCTGAAATGATAGCAAATGAAGTAGAGAAACAATTCCATGAAGCTATAGAGAAACTCAAATAAGAAATAACTTCTCAGCTAAAAAATGAAATGACAGTCATTATGAAAGAAATTCTGTGTGTATCTAAAGAAGATCAAGATAAAAATAGAAGAACAATAGGAAATGATGGCAACTTTGAATGAGCAATATAAGACACAAATAGAATGCATGAAACAGATTCAAAGGGAAATTTAAGAAATGAAATATTCCATGGAAAGTTGACAAAAATGCTTGAATAAAGCTGAAGATAGAATCTCAGACCTCAAAGATGCATGGAAGCTTATGATCATGAAAGAAAAGGTCTCTTAAAAATAGCAAGGAACCAAGAAACAACAATTCAACAGCTGTAAGACAATGCCAAGAGAAATAACATAAGATTAATAGGCATAAATGAAAAAGCAGGGGTCAATACTAATGACTTGCAGAAACTATTTTCAGAAATAATAGCAGAAAATTTTCCAAACATGGGAACAGAATCTGATATACAGCTAAGTGAGGCATACAGAGCCCCGGTTAACCATAACCAAAATAAATCCTCACCCAGACGTATAATAATAAGGGTATCAGACATACAACACAAGTACAAAATACTAAAAGCTGTCAGAGAAAAGAAACAGATCACCTATGAAGGAAAGCCTATCAGAATCATGGAAGACTTCTCAACACAAACCTTTAAGTCAAGAAGAGTTTGGAGTGAAATACTTCAAGTCCTGAAAGAAAACAACTTTCAACCCAGATTGATGTACCCTGCAAAACTATCCTTAAAACTTGATGGAGAAATAAGATACTTCCATGACAAAGAACAACTGAAGAAATTTATGGCCACCAAACCAACACTACAAAGAGTACCGAAAGACACTCTAGAAAGAGACAAAGATAGCTACAATCTTAAGAACAACAACAAAAGGAAACCATTAAGCAGTACAAATAATTAAACAGAAAATGTAGAAAACCAGCAACAGAAAGCTATCATGGCAGGGATGAGTCAGTACATATTAGTTATATCAATCAAAGTAGATGGTCTCAACTCACCAATAAAAAGACTGACAGAGTGGGTTAAGAAACAAAATCCAACAATATGCTGTGTACAGGAAACATATTTAACTCAAAAGGAAACTCACAGACTAAAAATCAAAGGCTGGAAAACAATATTCCATGGAACAGGAACCCAGAAAAAAGCAGGGGTAGCTATTATGTTTACAGACAATGTGAACTTCAAATCGAAAATGATCAAAAGAGATAAAGAAGGTTACTACATACTTGTTAGGGGAAAACTTCAAGAAGAAGAGATTACAATCATAGATATATAGGCACCAAATATTGGAGCACCCAACTATGTAAGACAATTCTTAATAGACATGAAAAACCAAATAAACAATAATATGGTTTTAACAGGGGATATTAATACCCCACTGTCACAGAGAGACAGATCAACCAAACAAAAAATCAGCAAAGAAATAACAGAACTGAATCAAACTTGTGAACAAATGGACCTAGTAGATGTGTACCGAGTGTTCCACCCATCAACATCAGAATACACATTCTTCTCAGCTGCACATGGGTCATTCTCCAAAATAGATCATATACTGGTCCACAAAAAATGCTTAAGTAAATGCCAAGGAACTGAAACAATTCCATACATATTATCTGACCATAGTGCAGTAAAATTGAAAATGAATGACAAAAAAAACTACAATAACTGCATAAACACATGGAAATTAAATAATACTCTCCTAAATAACCAACAGGTCACAGAAGAAATTAAAGAAGAAATTAAACAATATCTACAATTGAATGAAAATGCAAATACAAATTACTGGAACCTGTGGGACACAATGAAAGCACTCCTCAGAGGGAAATTTATAGCACTAAACTCTCATATCAGAAAAATGGAAAGAACACACATAAGCAACCCAATGATGCACCTCAAATTTCTAGAAAAAGAAGAGTAAATCAGGTCTAAAGTCCAAAGAAGGAAGGAAATTATCAAGATCAGAGCAGAAATTAATGCAATTGAAACTAAGAACAAAATACAAAGAATTAATGAAATGAAGAGTTGGTTCCTTGAAAGAGTGAATAAAATTGATAAACCCCTAGCCAACCTTATCAAAAAGAGGAAACAAAAAACTCAGATTCATGCAATAAGAAATGAAAATGGTGAAATCACTACAGACCCTGAGGAAATGCAGAATATCATCAACACCTACTTCAAAAACCTTTACTCACATAGATCCAGTAACACATAAGAAATGGACAGATTACTAGAAACCTATGAATTACTAAAGCTGAATCAAGAAGATATAAAACTACTAAATAACCCAATTTTAGCTAATGAAATTGAAAATGTAATTAGAGCCTTACCAACAAAGAAAAGCCCAGGTCCTGATGGATTCACTGCTGAATTCTACCAGAAATTTAGGGAAGACTTAATTCCAACACTCCTCAAACTCTTCAATGAAATTGAAATGAAAGTAAGTCTTCCTGACTCATTCCTGGAAACAAGTATTACCCTAATACCAAAACCAGAAAAAGATCCAACCAAAAAAGAAAATTACTGGCCAATCTCCCTAATGAACATAGATGTAAAAATCCTCAGTAAAATACTGGCAAAAAGAATACAGCAAGTTATCAGGAAGATTATACACTTTGGTCAAGTGGGATTCATCCCAGGAATTCAAGGATGGTTCAACATACGCAAATCAATAAATGTAATACAGCATATCAACAGGGCCAAGGATAAGAACAACGTGATCATCTCAATATGTGCAGAAAAAGCCTTTGACAAAATGCAACACCCATTCATGATGAAAACCCTACAGAAAATTGGAATAGACGGACTCTATCTCAACCTGATAAATGCCATATATCATAAACAAACAGCCAACATCTTACTAAATGGAGAAAAACTGAAAACTTTCAACATAAAATCAGGAACAAGACAAAGATGTCCATTATCACCACTCCTATTCAATATAGTTCTGGAAATATTAGCCAGAGCAATTAGACAAGAGAAGGAAATAAAGGGAATAAGGATAGGAAAGAAGAAGTAAAATTATCTTTATTTGCAGATGATATGATATTCTACATAGAAGACCCCCAAAAATCCATTAAAGGGCTCCTAGATGTAATAACCAAATTCAGTAAAGTTGCTGGACACAAGGTCAACATTCAAAAATCAATAGCATTCCTGTACAGAAACAACAAAGTCACTGAGAGAGAAACAAGGGAAACCACACCCTTCACTATAATATCCAAAAAATGAAATACTTAGGAATCAATCTAACAGGGGAAGTAAAAGATCTATAAAGTGAAAATTACATTATTCTGAAAAAGGAAATCGAAGAGGATTTCAGAAAATGGAAAGATATTCTCTATTCATGGATAGGAAGAATAAACATCATGAAAATGGCCATTATTCCAAAATTGTTATATAGATTTAATGCAGTCCCAATAAAAACACCACTTGCCTACACAGAGCTAGAGAAAGCATTCCTGAAATTCATTTGGAACCAGAAGTGACCTAAAATAGCAAAGACAGTTCTGGGCAACAATGGTAAGGCAGGAGGTGTCACAATCCCCAACTTGAAATTATACTACAAAGTTACTGTGATAAAATCACCCTGATACTGGAATAAAAACAGACGTGAAGATCAGTGCAATAGATTAGAAGATACAGCCACAACTACAAACACACTTAGCCACCTCATCTTTGACAAAGGGGACAAACAGGTACATTGGAAGAAAGATAGCCTCTTTAACAAATAGTGCTGGAAAAACTGGCACCATGGTGGTAGCAGGTTTTACACACATGACTATTGGATAACTCTTCTTCATCATCATATTTCCATCCCTAAAAGACCTGGAGATTTTTATAAGGCAATAAGTTTAAGAAGCTGAATGGAAGAACTCCAGTTTTGTCAAGCAAGCAGTCTAGTTTAGATCAGTTTGAGAAATCATTAAGTGTAATTCATTTGGTCACCATAGAGGAGAAAAGAAGGGCATCATGAGAACTGCCTATCTCAAGGACTTAGCAGTACAATCTCTTTCCTCATGCCCCTCTCTTCCTTTGAATTTAGCACTTTCTGCATGTTAGAATCTGTTCTTTATTTGCAGACTTAAGCTTAAGCTTGCTCCTCATGTACCAGAACTAATCCATATTGTGTGATGGGTGAAGCTCAGAAAAGCTTCCTATACGTTTGTTAGGTGTAATCCTTATAGACTCAACTCTCATAGAAAATCTCAATCCCTACAGGAAGTCATTGACTTAGCATGTTATGGTGGAGCCATATATTTGTGTGTATTTTTGGTTGTTTAGTAAACTTACGTTTTCCCAAATCCTTTAGTATATGGCATTGGATCGCCTCACAAATACCTGAAAATGTGAACAAAGCTTTAAATAAGTAAATAACCTTGAAAATTTAATTTAATTTTACTCACAGTCCTTACTATGCAATTTTCTGAAAAACTTCATGAGAACAAATAGCTCACATATATGAGAATGAAAGTCTAGAAAGGCAAAATAACTTATTTAGGATCGCAAGCTAACAATAGCTGGTTACCTGCACTCAAAGCCAGATGTCCTTTCCCTCAAACTACTTCCTTGGTTGAGCCCTGCACATTGATTAATGAACTCTGCATTAGATGAGCTGAAATCCTGCAAGCATCAGCTGCGAGGTAGCACCTGAGCTTTTAGAAAACTTTTCCGTTAACTAAGTAGTACCATTTATAAATTTCCATTAGAGGTAACAGGAGAAAACTGTTTAAATGGCTAGAAATAATTCAGGAGAAAAACTATAGCTAAATCTCATTTTAAAGCAAAGTTAAGAAGGCCACTTCATAACAGTGAAAATAGAAACAACTTGAGCAGTCACCAATAGGTGATCGATTCCATAAAGCATGTGAGATTCGCACCATGGCATATTGCATAATTAATTAAAGTGATGATGTTGATTTATACTAAGTTGTTCAAAAAATTATGATATTACTTAGATACAAAAACAAGCTACTTAAAATATTTTATAAAATATAATTTCATATGTAAAAACAAAACATTAGTGCATGTTAGAGTATCGACTAGAGTTATACGTGGTTTGGGGGAAGTTACGTATTGTTTCACTCTTATACAAGTGAAAAGTTAAGCAAAAAACCTCAACCTAGCCTAAGAACAACAGAAAACTTCTATAAGATTGAACTTTTCATGTGGAATTTTTCTCAAATATAGTGTGTGAAAAAGAAAGACTCTAAGTCCTACAACACAGGACTTTTGTACATGCTTGTCAAGCTCTTACATGGGTTTCAGATATTTTTCTCAGTGCTTATTTTTATCCTTTTCTTTTTCTTTTTCTCTTTCTTTCTTTCTTTCTTTCTT
Organism: Dasyprocta punctata; assembly: GCA_004363535.1. Lineage (NCBI taxonomy): Eukaryota > Metazoa > Chordata > Mammalia > Rodentia > Dasyproctidae > Dasyprocta > Dasyprocta punctata. The sequence continues at coordinate 6,907 of RJWM01027279.1, forward strand.
TCTTTCTTTCTTTCTTTCTTTTATCTTATTTTATTTTTCGTACAAAGAATCAAAATCAGGACTTTGTGCTTGCCAGGCAGTCACTGTGCCGCTGAGCTATAACCCCAGCCTGGGTATCACATATTTTTAAACAATATTAATGAACACGTTTTTGTTGGTCCTGGCTATACATATGTGGGAATCTTACTTGATTAGCATGGTCTCACCTCAGGTTGTTAGAGATGCATGTGTTCTGAACCTCTCAGATCCTTGTCACTTGATTATGTTTATGCCTCTTCCAACATTCCATGGAGCTGTCATGCATGATTTCCTTCTGTAGTTCTGATACCTAGATTAAGGTCTCAGCAGCCAGTGAAAACCCCATAAATGCTCTGAAATGTAAATCTTCATAAGGTGCTGGGAGCCTGAGAAGTGAAGGAGAAATGAAAGTAACTCAATAAATAAACCAACGACACAGCCTGGAAACCAGCATGCACCTTCCAGGTCAGTGAACCAGTGTGTTGTTTAAGATTTGCGGGATGAATGACAACAACAACAGTGGCAGAGAATGTGTAAGTGTTGTCTCAAGGGTTTCAAATTGGAGAATTGCTGTCCAAGAACAGAGGGACAGGCTCAACTCATTCCATCTTTAGAGAATGATGCTGTATTAGTCACTTTTGTGTTACTATGATGGAATACCTGAAGCTAAATACCTTTATTAAAAAGAAGGTTTTTTGGCCTCACACTACTGAGGGTTCAAGGTTAAGGACCCCCCTCTGCTGTAGCTTTTTCTCTGGCAGAGTTCCACGGTGGCCCAAGTCAATGCACAACCAAAGTCAGAGGATGACTGTAGATGTGTGCTTTCTGATTGCTCCTTCTTATAAAGGCTCTGCTTTCCAGTCATAAGATTCCACCCTAATGACTTTATCTTCCCAAGGGACCCATCACTAACCACCATAACAGGATTAGGTTTCGATGCTCTTACTACCTCACAGCAGGGATTAAATTCCAGCACACAAGCTTTTGGGTAACATACTCAAACTATACTCAAATATAGCAGATTCCTTGATTTCCAAGTGATTTTATGTTAGTCTTCCTGTACTTGTTCCACAATTATCGAACGTCATTTTTCAAAATCAAGAGTATCAGGCTAAAAGCCACAAACTGCCTCTTAAACTTTACTTTTTTGGATGAAGCTTGTTCCTTTCAAATTAGATAGGCACTTTAAAGATAACATCATGTAATGGATTAACTATAGTTATTCTATTATTTTGTTATGAAACTTTGTTTTTCCCTTTTTCCATAAAATAAAAAAGTTGAATTATTATTTATAGTTTTAGTTAATCACTGTTACCCATTTTTGCTCTTGGATTTCATATGTTTAGAATTACATGGTATGTTCATTCTCTTGTGTTTAATTTCTTTTACTGAATACAACATGTTTCAGATTCATCTATATTATTCTGTACCTCACTGGCTTGTTCATTTATATTGCTGTACCACTTTTTTTAAAAAATTGATTTAACTGTTGGTGGAGGACAACTAACTTATTTTCAGGTTAGGGTATTTTCAATAAAGCTGCTATAGATTTTCTTGAACAAGTGTTTTTGTGCCTATTGTGATTTTTCTTGGATAAATATGTGCAAGTAGAGTTAATGAGTCACAAGTTGACTCTCAAAGTTGATGAGGGTAAACTGGGAAGGGGCACGAGAAACTTTCCTTGGGTGATGTAATATGCTAATAAAATTTGATTACACAGATGTATTAATTTAGCAAAGCTTATATCAAATGGATACACTTAAATGTATGCATCTCAATGCATATGTAAATTTATCCCAAATGAAAAGAATCTTAAAAATATTGAGCTAGGGATTTAACTCAGTGGTGCAATTGCCTGCCTGGCAGGCGCAAGATTGTGAGTTCGATCCCCAGTACCAAAAAAAAAAAAAAATTGAACTTCAGCTAATGTTATTATGCTGAAATACTTGGGAAGACTAATACTGCTATCTGAAACAATTTGAATGACTAATAGGTGCCTGGGTAGACACATGCTAACATAATAGCAAAACAATCATAGACTGTTAAGTGATAGGTACCTGGACAAACACTGTACCACATATTCAGATTTCCATTTGTTATTTGAAAATGTTAAGATGTGAAAATATCATCATTTCTCTCTTCTGCACAAAATTCTACTGCAGCTGTGCTACATATTTAGAATCAAACTTAAGGAACTTATATTGGACTGTAAGATGATACATAGTATGGAAGCTGGCATCTCTGATGTCTTGTGCTCCTACGTTGACACTTTCAGGATTGTTCCTAGTAACAGTGGTTCCTTGACTGTTCCTTGCTCACCCCCAGCATATTCTACACTCAGGACTCCCCCACTTACCCTTACATCTGCATAGGATGCTCTCTTCCTAGGGGTTTGTATGGCCACCTCCTCTGGCAAAACTTTATCCAGTCAAGCCTGCTAAGTGGCCTTTCCTCTAAGAAATCTCCTCTTTCACCTCATCAGTCTCTCCCCAATCACATCATCAGCAAATGGTATAATTTAAATTATGTTTGTATTTATCTTATTTTCCTTCCTCGCCTGCTGTGTAAACTACTTGATGACTAGGACTTCATCTCATTAATGGCTCTATCAGCTCTTGGGACCACATGCAGCCACTCAAGATGTATTTATTGTCTAAATAAATAAATGTGATATGTTCATAATACTACTTTAAAAAATAAATACATACTAAATGTTTTTCGGCTTTTATAGTAAAACAGATTAGATTTGCAGAAAAGTTGTGACTACCCATAATTTTCGTAGAATTTACATCTATTCTACCTTAACATTAACTAACATCTTACCCTCATATGGTATAGATGCTAAAATTAATAACCCATATTAATACTTTTTATTAATTCAAGTCTGTATTCTATTTAAACTTTTGTATTTTTTTAATCTAAAGTCCATTATGCCACATTGCATTTAGTTGTCCTGTCTTCTTAAGCTATGGACTGTGACAGTTGGTCAGGATCTCTTTGTTTTGATGACCATGACAAGTTTAAGAAGTCCTGGTGAGGTGTTCTGTAGTATTCTTCAACAGGGAATTGTCCGTAGGCTGTTTTACAAGACATGAATTAGCTTGGAAAAATCTTGTTCCTTTAGAAACTGTGACATGTGTCTAATGATCCCAAACAATTGTTGCATTTTAGAACGTTTTGCAAGCCTGGTCTAGTTTGGTTGTCTTACATACTCTGTGATAAAGGATGCATTTCTATGTTCATCCTTCACAAGAGAACACTGAGCTTCCAAAACTGTAAGTACTTGTGCCTCAATCATACGGATACCTGACTGAGAACTCTTCAGCTGAGTCTTCTGAATGCATACCCTGCTCTCTCCCTGTCTCTCACATCTGCTTCTGCAACTCACAAGCTCTTGATACCAGTACAACCTGCCCTTTGCAGAAAGCTCTCCAAACCTGAAACAGTTCAAAGACATATCACCTTGTTATACTTTGCTGCTTTCAGTCAGATTAGTAGTACTCCATGTAACCATTCTATTATCAGAAAAAAAAAAGTGTTCTGGGATAATATTTAAATTCAAACTGATAACATCTCTCCAAAGTATCATGTTCTGAGCTTGTTAGACAGTGAAATTATTTTGAGATGCTTTCCTTTGAAAAGAAGCAACATGGGTAAAGCTTATGGCACCTGTACCTGTACTGCATCCTCTCTGTGTAAGGGTGGGCTAAACTGGTGCAGGCTGAACATCAGGCACTTTTTCCATAATCATTTACCTAAGGCATCCTGCGGGGAAAAGAGAAGTGACTTTCCCTTTGCAAACAAATTTCTCATCCTGAAGCATTTTTCAACACCCTAAATCAGCTTCAAAAATCCAACTTCCCTTATGAACGTATGACTCTGAATTGATTTGTTTTATTCCATTACAAAATTCCTCATTCTTCAGCATAAGGGTAATTTATTATAAGGACTCTTAGAAGAAACAAAAACATATTAGCTTGGCCTAGTCCAATTTTAACCTATAGGAATGCTTTCTTCACCTTCCCACATGGTATCATGAAGCCTAAACTTCGAATATCATGCCATTTATGAGAATCCTTAATTCATCTTCTTTAATTGCCTGTCTTAAGGTTGGAACTATGTTTATCTCTTTAACACAGGTGCTGTAGAGCCAGGTACCTTTATACCTAATCTGTACATGGTATACAACATGAATTCATCTGAACCATGGTTGTTATGTATAATATTTTGGTTCATTGTGTAAATTTAAAATATTGCATAACTTTAAAAAATTGAAATAAATTTTCCAAGTTTTCTAAGCACATGACTCAAAATAACATATATTGGTAACAAATAAGTAGTTTTAAGTGAATAGATGAATGATATACTGTGAACAGTGTGATATTCTCAATTCAGGAGAAAAGAGAATGAACATATAGACTGTCCCACTGTATGCATACCTTCCCACAAGCATGGGGTTTCCAGAGGTCCTTTTGAAAACTTACCTTCATTAAAGAAAAATTGTATCACGTCCTCTGACTCACCACTAACAAAACCAATCAAGAATAGTTTCTATTTCTGAATAGGGAATAAAACTAATCTTATGTGAGTATAAAATGTGTATTCACAAAGAAACTGGTTGGAAGTCATGAATCAGAGACTTCAAATCTCTAAAAAATATTTTAATGTGGTACCCAAGGCAGACACATAGAATCAGCCCAAGAAGCAGGTAGACAAGATTGACATACACCGGCCTTGCTTTTTTGCTAGCACATAAATTAACCTTTTAAAAAATTGTTCTTTTTGTGAAAAGTCATGTGTTTCCATTTTTTGTAAGCAGCATGCAGCTGGGCAAAAGTCACTTATGTGGAACCCCACCCCTTTCGAGTACCTGCCAGAAGAGATATAAAACTTTGAGTAGGGACCCAGCTATGGGCTCCCAAACAGCCTCTCCAAAGAGGCTACATTTACAGATTTGGTTTCCAAATCCAATGGGTTGTTCATTATTCTGAGGACTTTCTTTTTTCTAAATCTAGAAATTTTATGGAAATCTAAAATTCTCTGGATACTGATTCTACTATTTTGCCCTACCGCTTTGTGTGTGTGTGTGTGTGTGTGTGCTCGCATGCACGTGCATATTTGTGATCTGTGTCTGTGTTTGTGTGAGATCCGTGTGTGTGTGGCATCTGTACCAGCTGGGACCTTATATCATGCTATGCTTTCACAATTTCAATTCCATTTTCTATCCAATTTATATGACTTGCTGTTTTCTCTTTAACTCTTTCTTCCATCTGGATTATAAACACATTAGAATTTTATAATTATTGCATGCAATAAATTATACATTAATAAGATAGCTATAGCTTGTGAGAAGAAGTTATTTGTGATTTGCACTTAGAGAGATTTTAATCAAGTTTACCATCCTCAAAAAGTCTGTTTTGAATATAAATAAGGACCCCTAAAAATCGATCTGTTTTGCTCAATTATAAAATGCTTCATTTAGAAACCTAAGGGTAATTTATTATACTGAATTGGAGGAAAGGAAGATGTATTGCATTATGTTTAATCTTATCAAATGGCTGCTATATTTAATGACAATGTCTGTTTATCATAATTATTGTAAGTTGTCTAGGTTAATAAAATCAGAAGACCTATGTGAGATTTTCAAATGCTAAATTTATAATTTACATACCATCTCGGATACCAGCTGTCCCTTGTAACTAAGTAGGCATCCTGTGTGTCTCATTTTTGATCAGGTGACTGGAGAACTCTGTCTGTCAAAGTGGACTAAGGAACCAGGTCTTGAAAGCATTCTACGATTAAATACATAGAAAATAAAATTAGAGAAGAGCAAAATAATCTGCAACTGTTTTCAGGTTTTTGACAATTATTTTACCAATTCCTTTGTTTCATATTTATAAGGCCATTTTAAGACAAGACAGGAACGAGAGTACAGTTCTTGTTCTCTTGTCTCATAAGTGGTAATGTGTGTATGTATAAGGTGAGCCTGTGGCATCATCTTACTGCCTCCAAAACTATCCTGGGCTTGTGTATCACTATCCAAATTGAAAATTTAGGAAACTAAGGCTTAGGGAGGTAAAAAGCCTAAAGTCAATTTGATGGAAATGTTCTGCTTTAAACTCTTTTTTCTTCTGATTTTAAGGCTGGATCTTTCCAGAATAGACTACTAATGGGTAGTGTTGCAGTGGCAAGCAGAAACACTGAAATGACAGCTAGCGTTTGGTGGCAGATTTATTTACACTGATGGGCACTGATCCAGATCATTCCCAAAATATCAGACCCTGATCTCTGTTGCTCCAGGACTTATAAGGGATAAGCAAGCAGGAAGCATAGTGGCAGAATGGCTTGTCAAGTGGCGATTGGTTTATACGATGTGCGTCATAGTGACCAGCTATGCATCACACTGACCAATCTTTTCTAAGAGACAGAAGCAAGCAGAACTGGAAAAGGAACTATTACCTGAGCAACTAAGAAACTGAAGTATATTGGCCGGTGTATGGTGGGGGGAGCATTTTCTGTTGTAGAGATAAAAGGCAAGTACTAAGGTTTGAATGTGTCTCTCAAAGTTAACATATTTTAAACAATTCCTAACACCATAGTGTTGAAAGGGGAGACTTAGAAGAATGATTAGGTCCTGAAAGCACTGTTCTTTGAAAAGGGTGCATGATACCCTTCACCATATAATAGCACAGAGAGCAAGCCTGCACTGATGAAACCCCTGCATCTAAAACTTCTCAACTCCCAGAACCATGAGAGAGATAAACTCTTATTATTTACAAATTGCTCAGTCTGTAGTAGTGTGTTATAGCAGCAGAAAGCAAGATAAGACAGCAGATGAAGGCAAGTTTTTGAGACTTAGAATCAGAAGCCTGTGGCTCCATTCTTGGCTTCTCAGCTTGGTGATGCTGGTTAAGCCAAAGCTCTTTCATCATTCAAATCAAAAACATAAACACATAGGAATCCCTTCTTCATTCACTTCCTGTGAGAGTAGCAGTTGATGGTGTTGCTACAGTATCAGAAATACAAGTTTATGTCTCCCAAATTCATTGCTTTTGCAGAAAAAAAATCATTAAAAACATTCACAAAAACAGGAAAATTAGTCCAAATTTTTCAATTTCACAATCATGATTAGGAGCCAATAGAAACCTATCCTGTTTTTGTTTTACTGTAACCTGGAGAGACATCACCTTTCAGGAAAAAAATTTCACTCTTGGGCACTATTTAGAACTCCTTTCAATGACATTGTTCTCTGAGTTGGCAAGTTCTCCATCCACAGAAACAGTGCTGGTCTGTGATGTTTGGCAACTGACATTTTGATAGATGGAGGTATTAAACCATGCATTCAATTTCAGTAAAGACTACCCGATTTTCTCCACTCCCAGTTATACTTAAATAGAAGGAAAAAGTATCATAGTAGCTTCACTTTGAAATAAATGCTCCCTTTGCCAAAACACGATTGGTATTTTCCATAAAAATATATATAACTGGTTTAAACTGGAAGAAAAATTCCATGGAAGGTTCCACAAAACCTTCATATAAGGATGATACTCGGGGGACATGATCATGCTTAGAATACATGAATGCCATGTCTAGCTCACTTTGTGTCTGGTTCACAGCCTGGTCCAGGAAAACACCATGGAATGAATAAGAAAGGAAAGATAAATGACATATGGCTGAGGCAGGGACTTGGGGATGCTGTCAGCCTCCTGCTGGTCCCTTGCCAAGTGCTCCCTATTAGAAATCACAGTCTGCAAACACTGTCTTTTGGAAATTCCTTTAAAAGTTTGTTCTTCTCCATTTCCACAGAAAGTACCAAGTTTGTGACTTTCTTTTTTTTCCCAGGACTCTTACAAAACTTTCCTTTTCCTTTCCTTACATTCAGTTTTGCCTACTTCAATCTACCCTTGAAGCTACATGCTAGAACCATCTTGATTATGAGTAATTATGGTCCTTTTCATCCATTCTTGGTCCTCATTAAATATTTGGATCAATAGGAAAGTATCCAAAAATATTCAACTTTAGAGATTCTAACTTTATTAATTTGGATTCGGGTCCAAATATTGTTTTATAACTGTCTAGGTATTTCTGACATTAGGTGTGAAATCTACTGATATAACTCTCTACAAATAATCCTTAGTATCTCTGTATACCCTTGTTGTGACCTGTGAATACTCTCAAGGCAGGGACTCTGTTTACTTGCTTATCTTCGTCCTTATGACTAAGCATCAGTTTTTCCTGCTTCATCATAGCTTTCTCTTCATTCTATGACTAGTTCTACTATTTTTTAGAAATATCCTTTCATCAGCAGGGAGAGAATGGCCCTGCATTATCAATGACTTTAATTATTTTTAAATACCAATGTATTTGAAGATTTGTCTGATCTTCTCCAAACTCTATGTCTCTATTCACTGTATTGAGCAATCTTTTAATTATACTTCGTAATACTGGTGTATGAACGCATGTGTATAACAAATATGTGCATTTATACATTGGTGATTTAGTCTGAAAAGCCAAATCTCTCCTTTTCATGTTTGTTTGTTTAGGCTAACACATAATCAACATGACAAGTAGTTTAGGTAAATAGATAACTTAATGAATGATTTATAAGTGTTTATACTTATATTGCACCATTTAGAATAATGTATAATATAACTAATGTCCATTTGGATAGTGAGAAGTTTTAATAGATGTTTAGAAAAAATGCTATGATAAATGCCCCAAAATGTTAGTTTTCTCTTAGAAAGAGGCAAAAGTATGTACTTAAGCTCCTTTTTGAAGAAGTGTGTCAGATATTGGCAACAGCAACAATTTTAGAACAGTGCAAAGCATGCTGTGTAAGAGGATGTAGGCTCACTGATGCCTCGCACTGTGCCATAGAACTGTACTTTTCATGTGTGAGCCATTTCCTTTGGCACTCACCTGACATCCCTCTCCACCTCTGAAGCAGCTCTCCATCCACTGTTTGCCTGCAGGATCACTGTCATGGATTTCACTCTAGATGCCTTTCCCAGTGTATCAGGTAATATACTATGTACCCCCAAGTCCTCATATAATTTTGATGGAGCTGTTATTGGTTTGTTGTTGGTTTGTTGTCTGGCAATATGAGTGACGTGCCTGCCCAGGGGTGGAGCCGACATACAATGTAAGGGAAGGCGGGTCTTCCTCTTGCAATTCCGTGCTTCCGCCCTCTCTTTCTCTCGCCAGTGCGGCTTGCACCTTGCAGCTTGCAGCCGCCGTGAACAGCAGGCCCGCCATACCACACTATCTTGGAGCCAACTTAAGTATGGACTGAAACTCCCAAGAAACTGTAAGAATAAACCTTTCCTTCCCTAACTTCGGGCGTCAGGTATTTTGTCTCAGCCACGAGCAAAAAGTAACTAAGACACCCAGCCATGAGAAAATAAGTGCTAATTTCTTAAAGCTATGACTTTCAAAATATAGTCCTTGGACAAGGAGCACCAACATTATAAGATTATTAGTTGAAATGCAAGTTCTTAGGTCCCAGTCAGGCCTACAAAATCAGAAAACTGTAAGGTGGCCCCAACAATCTGCTTTAACAAGCCTTATAGGTGATTCTGATGGGTGCTGTAGTTTGAGAAGCACTGGTCTAGAATGATCACTGCAAGGCCATGACAGAACCAGGAACCAAGAGAGGTGCGTGCGTGTGTGTGTGTGTGTGTGTGTGTGTGTGTGTGTGTGTGAATCATGTAGGAGAAGCTTAACAGTGCAGGCTCCAGAGTTTTCCTCTTCATTCATTCAGTGATTCTGGAACAAGGCCTTGCAATCTGTATTATAGTGCTTATTTTCTTAGTTATTCTGTCCTGGACTCACACGAAGGAATAAAATGTCAGCACTTGTTTCTTCCTCTCTTGTCTTCTAAAGACAGCATTATTTTACTCACAGGGCCTCAGATCTCCTTGCATATTAGAATCACTTGTAAGTAATGTAAGAATAAAGAAACAGGAACCAGATCTATTTAGGACAAAGTAAATCAGTATCTGTCATTAGGACCAAAATAGTGCAAGGCAATATAAATAAGAAACCAGGCAATGTGAACCCTGTGTCATGTTTACACCACAGTGGAGTGTGAAGTTTATAAATATCCAGTCAGAGACCAGAGGTTCTGCTAACCCCAAGCCAATGTCTTCAAATCCAGGGGGAGGTAGACCTCACTCAAGATTAATCAGACTTTCCATGAGAATTTTAAACTTGAACTTGGGCTGGACTCCGTCAACTGAGGCTGTGTAGGCAGAATCTCCCTTTAGTCATGCTCTAGAAAGAAGGTCTAAAAAAAATGCTGCCCATGAACCTGCACGGATTTTTCCCACCCACAGTTGGGATGTGATTCTCCAGCCAAGTCAGTATCTTTCCACCAAGGGTTCATTATTTCTTGAGTAAGTTGAAGTTTCTTCAGTTTGCAGCCCAGTGGGTTTTAATTCCACACTTTCGCCAATAATTGGCAGTGTGACTTCAGGCAAGTAAACTTGTGTTTTGAGTTTGAGTTTCCTTTAGCTGTAAAATGAGGCTACTGATTCAAATTCATGCTTTTAAAAAATCATTTATAGAATAGTTAAAAAATTTTTTTTACGAAGCAAGTTGTAAGAAAATTGAATAAATAAGTTGAAGAAGGAAAAGTGATGACAGTTTCTAAATCTTTGCTATTTGACAAAACACTTTCTGAGACTGGCTAAGTTTTGTAAGAGCACAGACGATATTAAAGTGTTATCTTTCTATACTTTTGTGATACTTGATACAGAGTCCTGAGTCACAAACAACTGGAGTTTTCTGTTTTAGAGCCAGATCCTGCTAGACGTAAAAGGCCATATAATGATAGTTAATGGAACACACAAAATGATAAATGCCATCCATGAAAAATTCAAATGTAAAAAGTGCTTCTCCAGAAGGTCTTTTAAGAGGAAACAGATTGAAGTAATCTATCATTATTATTATTATTTTTAGTCATGGAAAATTCTATCATAAAATGGGGATCGTATTATTCTGGAATATTCGGTCACATTTTGAGTGTTGCCTTTGAAGTCTTTCAGGACACAGAGCTAAAACCCATGAAAAGGTCAAGATAATTCTCAATTTCTAAATTAAATTGCTTGGAAACACACTTCAGTAGGAAGTTCGGTTTTGGGAAACCTGCTGTGAAAGTTAGCAAATGAAATGTAAAATGTGTGAAGTTTTCAGTTTCAGAAAAAGTACCAATTTTAAAAGATTGTGGCATTTTTGCTTTACCAAATGAGGCTCTTTTGGTGGACTTAAATATATCTCTTGCAGACTGTTGGGTTTAAATAAAAAAAATCAAAATATCATTCCATTAAAATCTTTCCATACCACTAAACATTTAGAGGTCATGATCCAGGTTATTTCTAGCAGCATTCCTGCGTACATTTCTGTATGTTACTGTGGTCACAAAGGAAAATATGTATCGATATAATAATGCTTACAGTGATCACACTCTGTGCTAGATTGTTTGATGGTCATTCATATAATCTCATCTCACCATAATTTCACACTTCACTGCCAACTTAGTCCCCAGCATAATCCTGTGATCCTCCCCCACTCTTTTGCTAGAACTGCTCTTGGCAAAGGTTGGAAATAGTCTGTTCTCCTAAAATTCTCTGCACAGTGCAGGTGATGTCATCTCTTATGACTAAGTTCTCTGCCATAGGCATTGATGTTGGTTCTTTCCTTTTTCCTAGTTCTCTCTGCCACACTCAACTCCACCTTCTGTGATTTATTTTCCCTTCCTGTGAATGTCTGTTGCATTAATTCTCACTTTGCAGCCTTTCTCATAAATACTGGCACTTCCCAGTATTCCTCATATGGCCCACCATTTTAACATGCACTTGTGTTCTCTTTGTGTAACTCTTCTAAATATCAAAGACCATTTTTTCTGAGTTTTAGGATGCTACATACAACATATTGTTGGAAACCTCCATGGAACTGAATGTAGGTATGGCACACCTGGCACTCCAAAAGATGGCGCTCACTGAAGTATCAGAATGTGGGACGATGGATTATGCTCAACAGAAAGCACCTTTGACATGTTTGATAAGTTCTTGGATCTCAGTTTTCATATATCTAAATGTGTTCTGAGGATTAAACAGGGCTGCATATACAAAGCATTTAGCATTATATATGACATATAACACACTTCAAGTAAAATTTAGGTACATCGAACCATATTTGCTTTGAATCTACTAATTCTTCTATATGGTGGATCTTAAATTTTCTGCCACATGAACTACAAATTAGGTTATTATTGATTTATTAAATTTACTCACCTTCACATCAGTCATTGATTGATACTAATGTTAAGTTTTAAAATACTTTCAAATTTCTTTTCTATGTCACCATGGATGTAGAAACATTGACCTACTTAATGTCTCTTTATACATGAATGTATCATCTATGTGTGTCTGTCTGTTTCTCTTGGAAGGGTATCTATATATATATCCTTAGAGAGATGTGTGTGTGTGTGTGTGTGTGAGAGAGAGAGAGAGAGAGAGAGAGAGACAGACCAGGGAGAAAGAGAGAGAGAGAGATTTTACTTACCTTGAATAAAAATCTAAAACATGTTCTGACAAGAGACTTGTGATATTGAGAAAATGTAGAAAAGAAAAGTATATTAATAAGCACAGTTGGACACAATGTTAGTATTTAAAGAGTTTGGCTGAACAATTCTAATTGAATAGAACCAGAGAACCACACTGTTATATGACTGTTAAAATAACCTTTTCTTCCTCTAGGGCTGTTTAATAAAAATGCAGTGTTTTAATGTACATCCTAAATGGTGCTTTACCGAGGAACTTAAAAGCAAGCTAATAACAGCATGCTTAGGGTTTAGAAGGGAGACTTCAGTAATGACATATTTGAAAAGAAAAATTACATAGTAAACTTGGTCACACACTGAAGGTGATTTTTCCAGATCACATTTGGAATTTCAAGTCACCAAATGCAAGTGACACTCAAGATAATATTATCTAGTACAGTTTAGTGAAAACAGGAGAACTATCAAAAAGATAGATTTGATACTTTAACAATTGTAGGACTATATTCTTATGTTTACTGGAGATAGCCATAGATCAGAAATAAGTATCATTCTTTTAAAGAATATGGCATTTTTAAAACTGTTCTTGAAAGTGAAATGAAAATAAATTAAAATAAGTTAATTTTATAGATTTTATTTTCTAACAGAAAAGTCAGAAGATATACTCACATTTTGCAATTAATGTGTACTTTTGTTTTTTATACAGCCAACCAAGTTAGAGCAAGAAAAAATATTAGGTTTCTAACTGTGTGTCTTTAACTATATTCTAATAGTAAGAGTATAACTTCGGTAAGTTTCAGTAACATAATCAAGTTGATATCTGAAATTACTCTTAATAATACTTTAAAAATTTAAACACGTTATAACAGTTGTCAAAACTTTTAGTTATGACACATAAGACACAAAATCAACTCCTTTACCCAAAAACATCATAAAAGGTTTAAACCATGTATAAATGTATTTTCTAAATTATAACCTACACCCAATATGTTGATATTAAATGTCATACCTTATATGAGGCTTCAAACAATAATTTCAATATTTTTAGATTATTTCTGCTACTTAGAATTTAAATCAAAACACTTTTTGTCTCAGAGAGAGACAGAAAAACAGAGAGAGAGAGAGTTTTTGTGATTATGTTGGTATTTTTTCCTACATTTAACAGTACTTTTCCCCCAAATGAATGACACTAAAATTGGATATGACTAATTTTCAGTCAAATTCTTTCTTTGACAGGAAAGACACATTGAATCAAGTTGTACCTGATTTACCTTTTAATTTATAATTTATTTTATTGCTACTTCACATTATAAAAAAGGGGGGACAGGTATTGTTAGATTATGTTTTATCATCCTCAAGGGAAATTTTCAATACAGGTAAATGCAATGACCAAGTGCTTGAAAGCCAACATATTACTGAACTTGGTAAAAATAAAAACCCCATGCTCACTTGGAATCAGTGATCATTAGGAAATAGGCTCTATCAAAGCCAAGAAGATTCTAAATGTATCACACATAAAAATATGTAGTAATTCATGGATAAAATTAGCTTCTTGAAACCACATCAATAAAATCAAATTTGAAATATCTTTATAATAAATATGAATGACATATAAAACATTGTGAAAAAGTTTAAATATGGAGAGAAGTAGAAACTTTCTGTATTGTCCCCAAGAAAAAACTAGAGCATTTGGTACCACGTACTTTCATGTTTCCAAGTCTTTTACTAAATCAAGAGGAGACTGCAAGCAGACAGACACAGGAATGTGCAGATGAATATCATCTAAAGAACACTGGGAACTGGTCAAACTAGTAACATCTGTAGGAACTGCCTCCTTGCCCAACTTCCAGATCAGCTTTCTCTTGGAACACAGTCATACAGTAGAACAAAGAAAGCACATGATGTTATCACTATGTAGTTTAGTCTTTATTTTTATCCTCTTCCTGCACTAATCTGCTACTGAGTGATTCATCTAACTGGCTACTACTGTACCTGCCTAGCGATGCTGTTGGGCACATGTTCCTCAAAGATTTCGTCAAGTATACATTCCTCATGTGATTTTGCCAAATAGGGAAGTTGTACTGGTATATACTTTCTGTGGACATTTCCTCACTAATAAATCACAGTGAACTCTATCCTTAATTTCTCTTGTCTTAGTAAACCTTATTTTTCACAAGTCATTCAAAATATTTTCTTTAGTCCCTTTGGGATGTTCTCCACTGTCCCAGTATAACTGGTCTGTGGATGACACACTTTCCCACTAAGATCAGGCACAAAACAGGGATGTCCCTTTTCACTCTTCTTATTTAGACTCTTACTGAAAGTGCTAGCCAGTGCTAAATAGGAAACTAAAAGTGTACAGATGAGAAGGAAGAAATAAAGCTATGTTTAAGATATAACATTTTAATATAGAAAATCCAAAAAAAATTAACAACTAATACTTCTGCAACTAATAAGCAATTATAACAATGTTGAAGAATACAAATTAACTTACAAAGTCAGTGTCTTTCTTATATACCAGAAATGAACAAGTGGAATGTGAAATTAAAAACATAATAGCATTTTTACTAGAATCCTATAAACTAAAATAGGTATAAATCAAACAAAATATGTTTAATATCTACATGAAGAAATGTATGAAATATTGATGGATTAAAATAAAAAGAACTAAATAAATTAAGAGATATCTTGATTACGAATAGGCTGACAGTATTTTTAAGACTCAAATATTTTCCAGTTTAATCTATAGATACAATGTAATCTCAACATAAATGTCTTCAAGTTATTTTGTGAATATTGGCAAAATAATTCTAAAGTTTATATGGAAAGGCAGAAGACCAGGATAGCCAATACAACATTGAAAGAGTGCTCCCACTTCCATTTTAAGACTTTCAAACTTAATATAAAGGTACGATGATAAAGGTAGTTTGATTTTCTAAAGGAATAAACAAATAAGTCAGTGGAGTGGGACAGAGCCCACTGTCTTAGTCACTTGGCCATTTCTGGAATGTAATACAACTCCCTACAACTTAAAGGAGGAGAGGTTTATTTTGCCTCAAGATTTTTAGGTTTCAATCTATAGTCCACTGATGCCAAGGCAGAAAGGGAGTGGTAGAAATGTCTTGAGGAAGTCAGAAGCTCATGTCATGACTGTTAGGAAGAAGCAAGAGACGGGAAGATCCAGGGTCCTTTCAGGTCACGTCTCTAGTGATTTTCTCTGACTAGGCCCCACCTCCTCACAGCAAGTCAGTCATAGTGGTCCATGGTTGAAACACCTTCCAGAAGTTCTGTCTCTGAACATAGGAGAGTTTGGGGGACATTCTAGATCTAAACCATACCACCCACGCATAGAACCACCAAAACTTGGTAAGCTCAAGTTTGACACAGGAGCAAAAGCCATGCATGGGGGAAATATAGACTTTCCAATACATTGTGCTGGAATGACTTCACTAGTGAGACAAAAATGAATCTAGACAAAGGCAATTTCCATGACTGAGCGCAACAGACTGGAGAGCTTACACAACAGATTTTCATTTTCTCACAGTCTGGAGCCTGGAAATGCAGGACCAAATTGTCAGACAGTTTGGTTTCTCTGTGTGATTTGCCTTGGGTTTTAGGTAGCTGCCCTTTATCTATGGCTTCATGTGAACTTTTCTCATGAACGAAGGCCTGACATCTGTTTTTTGTAAAACAGAAGAATTATTTGATTAGGGTCCTACTCTGATGACTGCATTTTTATCTTATTTAATCCCTTTAAGCATCTATCTCTAAATAGAGTCACATTGATGACTGGGATTTCATATCATGAATGTTGGGGAGGGAGGTAATTCACTCTGCAATGCAAAAGTAACTTGAAATGAATCATAGATTAAATGTAATGCAAAATTCCAAAACTTCTACTGGATAATATATGATAAAGTCTACGTGATCTTTGGCATGAGAACTATAAGTTACACATTGTTAAATTTAGAGCATCCAGACTAAAAGAAACAATGTAAAGAGAATAAATACACAATATGTAAATTGGAAAAAATGTAAAAGACAAATCTGTCAAATGACTCTTATTTAAAATATATAAAACACACACACACACACACACACACACACACGCACACACATCCTCCAAACCTTAAAACTCAAAAATGAAAAAGCAAGAACTCAGTTTTAAAATGTTCCAAAATCATAAACATACTCCTCACTGAAAAAAATACACAGATACCTGTCAGCATATAAAAAGATGTTCAATGGCATATATGTCACTAAGGACACACAAATTAAAAAAAAAAAAACTATGAGTGAACTCTATGCACCTGCTAGAATGGCAAAAATCTCAAATGCTGACAACACCAAATATTTGTAAAGACATAGAACACCAGAAACTCTCTTTCATTGCTGGTAAAAATGCAAAATAACTCAGTTATTTTGGCTTCTTATTAAACTAAAGGCTTCTTATTAAACACATTCATGCAACAAAATTCAGCAATCATGTATCTTGGTATTTATCCAAATGATTTGGAAACCTGTATCCACACAACACAGAACACAGATGTTTATAACAGTTTTTTTTCATAAATGTCAAACCTAAAAGCAAACAAGTTGTCTTTCAGTAGGTGAGTAGATAAATTACAGTTTATCCAGACAATGGAGATCATTCAGAAAAAAAGTTCCAATCCATGAAAAGAAGAGGAAGAAATTTAAAAGTATATTGCTAAGCGAATGAAGACTATTTGAGATTGTTACAAACTATATGAATCTAGCTCTATAACATTCTAATAAAGAAGAAAACTATGGAGGAGTGAAAATGATTATTGATCTGCAGGGATAGGAGAAAAGGATGAATGACAAAATACAAAAAACTTAGGACACACTGGGAATTTTATGAAATTAATTCTGTATAATTCTGTACATGTTAGAAATCTGCCCAAACCATAGAAAGTACAAAATGAAAAATGAATCATAATGCAAAGTATGAGCTTTGGGTGATAGTAGTGTATCAATTTAGATTCATAAATTATAACTAATATTGACATTGATAGGAAGGGTACATATGACAAGAATATGTGGGAGAAGAGGATACATAAGAACTGTACTTGCATCTTAATTTTACCTCTTAAATTTGTTCTAAAAAAATCAGTTTTTAAAAAATAGTAAAATTCTATCAAGGTGGTCTCTTCTTCAATAAGCACATTTTGGCTACTATGCTTTGTTTTGTTTTGCTTTGTTTTCACAGTGCTCCACTCTCACATTGTAAAGTACTTTTTCCTACATTAATGTGGCCCAAACTCACTCTGAAGAGCCTGTTTCCTTTCCTACTTTTAATAAATACAAAATCTTGATATCTCTAAAAAAATAAGGATACTTCATTGTGTACTACATGCTGGAGTCTGGAGTCATTCTCAAGGAATTTAGACTGCATTCCATAGAGAAAAGCCAATCAATGTTTATGCGCCAAGTGAAACGTTCAATAATTGGTGCTCCTATAAGGCTCAATCAGTAGTTGGAAGGACAATAGGATCAATCAGCATGCTAGAAAGCTTAGAGGCGAGAGTCAATCACCTTCACTCATTCACTACTTTTGAATTAACTAGAAGTAAATTTTCAAGGTTGATGAGTATTTATCAGCCTGTCATTAGTATCTGAAGGTCTTTCACATAGAAGAAACAGCAATCTTCAAAAGATGGTGATTGAAGCCACAGTATTTTAAAATGATCATTAATTCATTTGATATCATTTTGAAGTATAAATAATATTGGTCTTTATAGTCATTTTAATATCAATAAAGTTAATTGTTATTCAATGATCTCAGTATTTTCTACAAACTCTGTCATAATTGTTGTATCATTTTATGGAGAATGAACTTAGGGAAGAGTGCTCTTTTACCAAACATGTACTGGGGTATAAAATGATACCGAAATTCAGCCTTGGATCTCATGAAAAGTGTCTGTGTTCTTACTACATACTTTTGCTTGAAAGCAGCCATTGGTCAAAATGACATGGTCTTAAATCTGTCACCTAGAACTTGCTTGTATGTATAAAAAAGATTGTTCTATTGTTCTCTGTTGTCCTACCATACAATCAGAGCAGGGACACTAGTTCTCAATAGAATAAATCTTCACAGCACAAGAGAAACGATACCCCAAATAAAAACTATTCATCAGAGATGTCTGAAGGTGCTGAGACATAAGCTGAAGTATTAAGTAATGGCTGCTCATTTTTCATAAACACAAAAAGAAGCTTGTTTTAACAAGTTACTGCTAGGTATTAATAACTAGCCAAATGAAAAGTTTTAGAGAATGTTGCTTTTCACAACTCAAGACATTGCAAAAATTTTGTTCTTTACATTAAATTATACTTTTGCTGAAATGATAGGAAACAGTGAGATTTCTTTGTCATAAAGTTGCTTGTGAAGCATCTATTCCTCTCCAGACGAGAAAACAAACAGACAAACAAAAAAACACCTCTTCACTATTTCTGTTTCTTAAATATAGGAAACGAACCACACTTTATAGGCTCAAACAAGAACAGTTAGTTGAACTTGCGAAGATAATTTTCTTGCAGTAATTGATTCAGCAATGTCAAGAATAATACGGTTTTTATGGTCACAAGAAGACTGCAATTTAATTTTGCAAAGATTCTTGTCTCATTGAAATTGTGTTATCACTTTTAATCTCAGTGTTTTCATTTGAATTAGCTGTGAAAACTTCAATGGGCTACTCTACCAACCGCTCCACCTGCAGACTCATCTTTCACACTAAATTTTCTGGTGCCAACTTTATGTTTTAAATCATGTTATTACAACTCTCAACAGTCAATTAAAGAGTTATATTTGCAGACTATGAGAGACTGGAATTGCTGGGTATCATTTCCTCCACAGACTAAGACTTGTTCCTTAGAACAATAGACTATTAAACTTAATTAGAATGACCTGGCTGGTTCCATGACAAATTTCAGCAAGGGGTAATTTGGAACCATCTCTATCTTTCAAAAGAAGAATCTTTTCTTCTTTTCTTACATGTACCATATGCACAAGCAGGCCACACATTATGAACTAGTTTCCTAAAAATTTGCAGCTACTCGCTCCATTAGTTTTGATGTCTGAAATATATTTGACAGTGGAGAAACCCATAGAAAAGGACTCAGCTCTATGTGAAGTGTGATCTGGGCAGTGCATCGCGGACCCTAATTCTTTGAAACCTATGGTTAGCCTGTATTTCCACTGGTAGAAGAGTAAGTCCCTGGACATCAGCTTCTGTCATTCTTTTTATTGTTGTTGAATTTACTTTTCAACAAGTAGCAGGTAGGAAAGGAGTGAAAAAGTCAGATGCTGCCTTCTTAGAATTCTCTTGAATTTTAGCTACCTGCCTTTTCCCAGGGGACTTATTCATGTATTGTTTTCTTTCATGCCTTTGGCCTTTCAGTTAATTTGCTACAACAGCACACAGTTCCTGGAATCAACTAGTGAGCATCTGCTTATAAGTTTCTGTGAAATTGTCCTTGGAAACCTTTTATACC
>RJWM01027280.1:0-27025 GCA_004363535.1 Dasyprocta punctata
CACTATGTAGCTCAGGCCGGCCTTGCGCTCGCGTTGTAGCCCAAGCTGGCCTCGAACTCACAATGCTCCACCTACCTCAGCCTCCCGAGTGCTGGGATTAAAGGCGTGCGCCACCACGCCCGGCCAGATCCTCAATCTTTTAGAAAATACTTAAGTATAGATTTTAAGCTGTTTAGAAAACATGTTCACTAATTGTTTTATCTAGTTTTTCTCACAAATCAATCTATTTGGGGTGTGTGTATGTGTGTTGGGGTGGTAATTTAAGAAGCTGTTATATTTGATACCAGTTCTTTTTACAGTTCAGAGGGGGTTGTTTTACCCCTAACTCAAGCTAGAAATAGAGATAGGCAGCATGGCAGTAAGGAGGGAGAGTAGTTGTGGTGGCAGGAAGGTGAGGAATTTGATTTGTAGAGAATGGAGAAGGCCTTCAGCCCAAGGTGTCTCCTCCATCACCTCCCCTGGAGCTCCTTGCACAGGCTGTCCTTACCACCTCATCTACTCTCTGGGAACAGAGAAGGTTCTGAAAGAACAGAGACTGTGCCTGCCTGCTGTATTCCAATACCTAGGACAACCACATAGAAAGTTAATGAGGATTTGTTAAATGAGTGAGCTAATTCACTTATAAACCACTTTGTGATTTGGTGATTATTCATTATGTTCAAGAGAACTAATACATTTCTTATGTATTAGTAATTAGTCTTGCTGAAAATGAAATTTCATGAAATCTGTAAGAAGGGCAACCTACAGGATGTATAAGTCCTTCCAAATATGCTCAGGAATAGATTTCAAAGAAAAGTCATGGAACTGAGTAAATATAAATCTGTAAGGATGTTCGTTGCACAGCTGTTAATAATAAAATGCTAAAGAACAACCTAAGTAACCAGTAGTCAATTATGAGCTAGATAAATATGCCATATTGGTATGATATAATGCCAGGCAGTCATTAAAATCATGTTATAAATGCATATTTGTGGGAGGGAATGTTTACTGGTGTATCAAAAATTGAAAAAAGTATTATGTATATGTGATATTATTCATAAAATAATACACATTTACTTAGAAACAAATTGACAAAACATATAGCATGAATTTAATAGTAATCATGTAAAAGGGGCAGAATCTCAGGTGATTTTCTTTTGAATGTCTTTCTATATTTTTTAAAATTTCTGAAATTAACTTACTGCTTTTGTCAAGAAGAAAGGGAACAAGAAGGGAAAGTTTTCCAGTGCCGTTTTGTAGCACAGTGGGACAAGCCCATTTGTAAGGAATGGAGACATGAATGGGAGGGATGGAAAGGAGAGGAGTGGATGGAAGGAAGACAGAAATGGGTAACATTTGAGAGGAGCAGCCACCAAACTCTTTATACGGTGGAGAGGGGTCAATACACCTCTTGCTTGGGTGCAAGATGGCTCTACCTCTTGTCTTAACTTGGAATCCTCCTAAGAGGATCGAGCCACTTGAAATAGGTAGGGAAAGAACCTTGAACACTGATAAATTTTGCCAAGGATAAAGGTCTGCTCCCTGGCTGGCTCAATTACTCAGCATAGGCCCTGAGCCCATTTTAACCATTCATTCCTTCAGGTCTTCATGTGTGTTTGTTAATTTCCTTTCTGCACCATATTTCTTATTTCTGCTGTGATATTTAGAGAGATGGAGGTGGAATGGAAAGAGATGGACTTGTGAGCTTGACATGGTCAGAAGATGAAACTTTGACCTTTTTTTATTGCTTGCAAGCTCCATGACCCTGGACAAATTTGCCTCAGTGCACTAAGTCAGTAGTGTTAAAATGAGGCTAATAACTATCCCATTGCAAGATTTAAAAGATAAAAGTATACAAACTCTCTAGCTCCATGCTGTTCATAATAGACAGCTAACAAGTTTTACCTATTGTTATTAAGATAATGTTTTTTCATTGGTCTCAATTACACGAGCACAGTGTATCGTAATTACAAAACCATGTGCTTGTGTTGATATCTTGTTTGGGTTTTATTTTATTTTTATTCTTTGGTATTCTTAACATAAAATATCTAAGTCAAAATCCTCACCAGTGTATAGCTGCTTTTTGATTCTGAGTCACCCTAACTAGAATCAGCTGTTCAGTAATATTTGTATCTCATAACATCGACCAGTCACCTAAACTGGCCTTCGTGAAACAAACCAGCCTTTGAAAAATGCAGGCAACATCACTTCGTCTAGTTGTGGAAAACTGGCAGAGCACCTGGATGTGCCTAGAGGAACTGTGATTTCACTTCTCACTCCATAAGCAACATCCTTCTGTTGTGAATTCAGTCTTCACAGTCAAAATCTGTCTGCATGTGCTTGTTTATTTGGAAAAGAAATGTTATTCAGAAGCATTTTATTTGTAATAGTTGTGGAGCAGTATGATATTAAATGAGCTCAATATCAGTAGAATGTTCTTTCCATTTTAGAGATTCTCCACAGCATTTATTTTTCTGTCTAGATTTACTGTCACCCATGATTAGGCAAATAGACAAGCTATATGTTATGCATATGTGTAAGTATGATGTTTTACATATGTTTGTTAGATCTATGAATAAAGTATACATACGTGAATTGCATTGTGTATCTGAGGATGTACATGTTGGGGAACTGGTTTCAGTTTATATAAGAAGGTTTCTTATGTTTTCACCCAATCCTACATTATTCACAACAGGAAATACTTTCTCCTTGTCTCCCATCCTGAGTCCAGCATCTGGAGAAGCTTAAGGTCCCAGGGCATTGAATTGATTGCAGTCTGTTTTGTCCGTCACTGCAGTGACAGTCTCAGACCTCTTCTTCCTTCATCTTCTGCTCTCGGCCCTACAGGGGTCTGATGTGCTGCTCCCACTTTGTTCATAGGACAACTCAAGCACAGTGAAGGCTGCAGGCCAGGTAACAGCAAGCACTGGTTACATTGCTTGCTAAACTTGGGGTGGCTTTATGCCCTGCTGGGTTACTCCCTCAGCCACACACACACACAGGTTTCTGAATAGCTGTTAGTTTATATGTATTTCCATTTCATGCTTAGTGTGAATTCTGTCATTGACTACAAGTATTCATTCTGTAATCCAAATTATTTAATTTAGATAAATAGTTTTTCCTTTAAGACTCACACCAGAAAAACTAAACATTCACTTGAATTTCCCATTTTTTTAAGTTTTCGATTTCTCTTCTTTTTTCAGTTAGAAACATATATGTACCTAATTGCATAATTTTAGTTTTATATAGTTATAGTTGTATATCTAATTATGCATGATTTGCCTTTCTAAAATGAAGGTCTGTTGTGACAACTGAGGCTTTCTAAATATGTTTGTTTTGACCATTGTCAACATAATCGATAATTTTAAATGTTGTGCTTAATGCCTTACCCTGGGACTACTTGACCCTTGTTTTCTGAAACATAATCTATTTTTAACTTTTAAGTGAGCTCTGTAATGATGTCAAGGAAATAATTTCTACTGTATCATTGAACATAGTATAGTAAAACTGAAAGTTAATAAAGTCATTTCTCAGGACTGGGGATATAGCTCAGCAACACAGCGCCTGCCTGGCAAGTGTGAGGTCATGAGTTCAATTACTGGCACCAAAAATAAAAAATAAAATCATTTTTCTGCTAGAATGCAACATCTCTTACTCAGATAACAGAAAATCCCCAGTAGTAAACAGCACCATCTTGATTGCAGGACAGAAAAATATTTGTATGTTTCCACTGAAAATCAACTCTAGCCCAAGCAGCCTTTTTCTCTTGCTAGGCCATAGCAGTTAGCTTCAAACTGGTCCTTACGCTTCCATTTCTGATCTGCCCTCAAATCTGTTTTCCAGGGTCTAGGGATGTCACCTAGTGATAGCACATCACAAGCAAGCATGCATTCCTGGGTTTGTTCCCCAGAACTAGAGGAAGATAGCCTGTTCTCCAAAGAGAAACTAAACTGATCTTTTATACTAACTAAATGGTCATGCTCCTTCTCTGCTTAAATATCTTCAATGACTTTCCAGTTCTTTTAAAGAAAATGCAAAACCTTTATGAGTCTGAGGTGTCTGAATCTCTCCTCACCTCCCAAGCTGGTTCCCATCGTTCCCATCACATGCTGTTGGGAGTGTTGCATGATAGACGCTCCTTCACCCTGTTACCTTCTGGTCACCCTGCAGACTCTGTCTCTAGAGCTTTCTCTATGAACCTTTCTCTGGCCTTTCTGACTAGGTCAAATCACCATAGTGACCTCACCTTTCCCAGCAATCTGTGACACCCTCAACAGACAGGGCAGTTGCCATTTTACATTTGCCCGCTTCAGCTCCCTCTCGAGATTGTAAATTTCAAGACAAGTACCTTGCCCAGCATATGGTAGATGCTCAGTGAAGAGTTATAGAATAGTTAATGAAGACAATTGTATCCATAGAATGTTTTGTTTTGTGAAAGCATGTCCTCAGTTGCCCAGGTTTACATAGTTCCCACAGAATTCCACCATTAACAATGCCACCTAATTCCCTTCATTAGTTGTTGAAATCTTGCCTCCTATTCTCTGTACTATAGGCTAGCCTGTTAAAAAGCAAACTCCAACTTCAGGCAGGGTTTGAGACTTCAAGTTTTCCTCTAGTTCCATCACAGACTGAGTTTGAAGAAGTGTTTTTGTCAGCGACAAGGGAGGGATTATTCCAGTTACTCTGGAGAAAGATCTTTGTAATGAGGTCTGAGTGTTTTCATATCATGTGTTTGCAGAGGTTATACATGAAGGTCTAAAGTGATATACTTTATGTTTGTATTTTAACTTTTGAGTTTGAGGGGGGGCAAATGATTTTTTTTCATGTAATTCTTAGATATATACCTTTTAGCTAAACAATGGCTAGTCCAGTCAAGAAACTAGACCTTAGGCTGGGGTGCATAGCTCAGCTGTAGAGCGACTCCCTAGTGTGCATGAGGCTTTAGATTGAACACCTTGTGCCACCAAAAATAAAAGGGGGGAAGGAGAATGAAAGAAAACCAGCCCTAGAAAGCTTGAAAATGCAAATTTAGGGGAAAATAAAAATTATAATACAGGAAGCTCCTTATTATACAGGGAGAGGGGAAATGTGCACTGAAGGTGATGGAAGCTGGCCTGGGACATCCACGATCACCGTTTCTCGCAGGTTGAAGACATTGTGAAAACCGTGTGTTAAACTGAGTGCATGCATCTTCCACATGGCTCTGACAAGGTGGTACATCCACCCACTATGAACTATCATTCGGGAACAGCATTGTCTGAATCACAGCGTTGCTTCTTGTTGTTCTAAACAGCAGCCGATAAAAAAAGACTTTTCTAATAGCTATTGTAATCCCAAATATTGAGTACGGTAATCCAAGTACTGTAATCCTTTCTCTAATCTTCCTCACAATCCAAGAAGTTATGTTTATAATCCCACTGAGACGTTATTGGAATCCCGGCAAGTTAATTCCAATCTACCACCTCCAGTGCAACCCACGGCGAGAGTAAAGACACCAAGACGTATTCAAAGTTAAGGGCAGCCAAGTGGTCCTGAATCCAATCCTCGTGAGGATGTACAGATAAAGTCCTTGATGCTCAGCCTCTCCCAGAATTTATTGTCTTGTGAAGAAGGGGGTGGCTTGAGGATGAGTGACAGTGAGGATGGCGGGAGTTATGTGAGTAACTTGAGCTGGCTGGCCAAAGGCATCTCTGCAAAATGCAGAGATAAAGATATGTAGAGGGATCAATTTGCATAACCCAATCAAGGTAGCAACTGAATTGTTTTAGGAGGCTGCCACTTCAGGTTCTGATATGTAAACTTTGTTACCTGGGGACTTACAGCCTCTTTCCGAGGCTCATGCCCGGTAGACATTCCTGGAGCTCACTGGCTCTACCATCCCACTGTGCTTTATATATTTTACGGAGATTACTATGTGAGGAAACAGGACACTGTCGGATGGCTTTAGAGATTACATACCAGTAGCTTGGCTAGCCTTATTTGCAATGCTTAGAGCCAATTGAAGAGAGAAGGAAATACCATAGTCAGCTCTGTATATATCAATATAAGGAAATAAGTCTCAATACAATCAAAGTTGCAGCAATTTTTCTGCATTCAAGGGGAGTCACTCAAATTGTCTCCTACAATAGTGACCACTTGCTACATTAAAAGCAGCTATGTTCAGTAGAAAAACAATATTGAATGGTAGTTCTGACAAAAATGTTTCTGTCTTTCCATTCAATGAGAGAAGCTGTTAGCCATCATAAAGAGATACCCACTCACCAGAGAATATGCTACTTGGGACATAAAGAACTTTGTGGTGATTTTAATCACTTTTTTGTCTTTCAAAAGGATTTATCCACTTACTATGTTTAGAGGAGTAATCTACATTTCAGGATTATAATGTTGTAAATATACATATGTATTTTTAAATTTTATTTTAAAGATAGTAAAATCCAACAAAACATAACAGAACAAAGTCAACCAAAACAAAGCAGTAGAACTGGTTACAGAACTTCAAAGCAAGATACTAGGAAAACAATGGCTACTATAGGATATCTTGTTATTGTCACAATAGTTGATCATTCCATAGTAAAATCAAACCAAAAACAAAACAGAATAAAACTGATAAAAAGAGAATATGAAATAAAACAAAAAAAATTCAGAATAAAGCAAAACAATGACAACAATATTGGGCCTCAAAGACAATACAGAAAGAAATCCCCCATATTTGCCACATTGCATACTGTCATCCTCCCAAGAGGTGCTCAGACTGCTGGCCCCAGGCCTGCATAATCAACCAAACAATACAAGCATTTATTTGCTTTATGTATCTTAGTTGCTATCAACTTAGCCTCTCCTCCGAACCAGCAGGTTGCTTGGGGTGGGGGAGGGGGTCCTTGATTCTTAGCCAGCACACAGCTAGGCGTAAGGGAGGCGCATGTCTCTCTTCCTGGAGTCTGTGCAGGTTGCGTACCACTCACCAGGAGGGCAGGTTAGTCGTCTTCTGGTTGGAACCTCCCTGACCCAACATGGTGGGTTCTCTGTGAATATATATTTTAAATGTACACATACAAATTACATTTACAGGAAAAAGCTTCAACATTCACTCTTCTGCAAAGCTAACATAAACTCTGCTTCTGCATTGCTTCCTTGATGGGCTTGGAGTAATTAAGCAGACATAATATAACACATAAAAGAATGTATTAGACTTTTATTAAGCCTTGATAATTTGGGTTTCAGATTTTAAATCTCAAAGGGCTCATAATCATTGTCATTTTCTACTAAAAGCTACATTTAGAAAGAAGTTAAACTATGGTACAGTGGAAAGGCACAGTTGAATGGGTGATACACAGCACCATTTTCATTAATTTAGCACTTGAATTGCAAGTGTCTATTGTGCCTAGCATGAGGCTTTTAATAAATAATACAGATACTGCTTACAGGAGTTAATTTATGCTGCTATTTTCCTGAAACAGTGTTAATCACAAGCAGTAGAGGTTTGAGACTGAGATATGCTGTAGTAAAGAAAGGATTGGTTTCAAACTCCAAAAATGTGACTAAGTTTATGAAGCCAGTTTTAAATTTTAGAAGTTAGCTTTTCAGACTGACGGAGGTAAAACACTGGGACCATTCCGGATCTCTGCAGAGTGAACTCTGGAATGATCCATCACACTGCATAGCCAGCTATCTTCTGGTTCAACAGTGTCTTCTGGTTTTGACCTCTGTTTTAAAAATTCTGTATAAAATATGCCAGTGAGCATAACATTTATGATTTGGGGATTTTTTTTTTTTTTGGGGAATTGGGTAATAAAATAATAGCTCCCACAAAATTCTTTGAAGTTTTGGTTTTTAAAAATTTCTTAATTATGAGCCAATGTATTGGCCAGTGTATTGCTACCTTCCCAGTTTAGAAACCATCCAAGAATCTTTCCTAGAGATACAGCTGTCAGGACAACAGATAAGATATGTCTTAGTTCATTTTGTGTTACTGTCACAGAATATCTGAGACTGGTTAATATATGAAGAAGAGAGATTTATATCTTATAGGTCTGGAAAATGGGACCTCCAGGGTCAGGAGGCCCAGGCTGGTGAGTACCTTCTTGCTGTCCTCCCTTGTTGGAAGGCAGAAGGACAAGAGAGCAACCTGTGCGCAAGAAGTTGGGAAGTTAAGCCTCCACTCTTTTTATAGTGCAAATCAATCATCCATGGGCATGGACCCCCTCATAACCTAAACACCTCCCTCTAAGCCCTACTTCCCAACACTACTGCACTGACACATTCACATCATAGCAAGATATAACTTTCACCTTGTTTCCTTGCTGACTCCTAATTCCCCATAAAATCTTAGTCTATTTTCAGATCCTGAAAATGAACAGTTCCTTAACAGAAAAATGTCACCATTTTCACATTTAAGAGACCCTTGAACTAAATTCTATACCTTTTAATGGAACTGGGCCATAGAACTATGAGGATCATTCCATGATTTTGTTTATGACCAACTCTGCCCCTAGGATTTGAATTAGCGGAATTTGAGTTCATTCAGATTTTGCTCTAATATTAAAAAGAATAAAAGCCACCTGGCTCAGTTGGGCGTGGCAATATATTTGTAATTTCTTTGCCTCTTGCTCATCCTGAAAGACCTAAAAATAGCCTGGCTGGAGTGACTATCATAAGTAGTGTCATTCCTGACCCTTATGTGATAATCTGTCAGGGGTCTAACTTCATACCCACAGCCAGCAAGGCCACCAGGATAAGATGATATTAGGATGCCTCACACCAAGTCTGGTCTTTAATTCCTCTGCTATGCCCCTGAGCATAGGCAAGCAGACCTCACCTCCTAACAAGCCAGGTTCCTTATAATCCAGTCACCTTCCAAAAACTCACCTATAAGTGCATGAGGCTTATGGAACATCTTGTTATAAACCATAGCACACTTGCATGTGGTACTGGGGAGAATCTCCATATTTTATATCTGCTGCCATCACTGAGCCACAGAGTTCCATGACAGAGATCTGTCTTAGTTATCTTTGTGGCCTTAATGCAGTTTGAAGTTTGTTTTTTTTTTTTTTTTCAGCGAAATGAGCAAAGAGACAGCTAAGATGCAGTTAATCAGTGTAAAAGCAAAAACCCTTTCTTTCCTCATTTGCCAAGTGTCCTTAGAGAAACAGACTTCCTTCCTGGCTAAAGCCTTGTTGCAAAGTAATTGACCACAGCCTGGATTGCAGCGAGGGTGACCATCTCACATCCACTTCCTGTGCCCTTGCCTTCCATCTTCCATTTCCTAAGAGGAAGGGCCACTTTGGCTTTATTAAAATGATTGTTCTATGCTAATAATTTCAGACTGATCATTCCACTCCTAAAATCAACTTCTTTACTGTGCAACTCTCCTAAAGTATGGTGGCAAATTTTTTGTGTCATACTTTAAAATGAGCATTGTCTCTGAATTCTGAGATCAGACTGTAAAAGGCCAAAAAAATAGTTGATAGCTAACAGAAACGTTAGGTTATTTTTATTTACTCAAGCAGTTCTAAAAAGATATAACAAATACAATAACAACTTCATTTCACATTTAAAAATCTTAATAATTATCCATCTACTTTGGTTTTTGGAGAAGGAAATATTCAGTAGTTTCATTTGGGAATCCTGAGAAGCAGCTAGTTCAGTTCATAATTGTGTTGACATATTGTTTTCATTTTAATAATGTCTCTACTATGCTTAACCCAAAGAGGCATTTATTTAGCATCGGCCGTGTCTTGAGCACATGGGAGACGCTGAGGACACAGCGAGACGAAACTCTGCCCGTGGGCCTGGTAAAGCAGCCCTTAGAGTAGTCTGTGTTCAGCGACAGGGAACAGTGCGGGCGTGCTGAGAGGGGAGCCCCTCGCCTACCCAGGTGTGGGGCCACTCAGGAAGTTTCAGACAGGAAGTAAGACCTGTGCTTCAAGGGTTGTTCCCTGGATGCAGGCCACTGTGGAAGCAGACTGCCTGTATTCTTATCCTGGCTCTTTCATTTATGTCTTGTGTGACCTCTGGAAAACAACCTCTCTGTGCCAGTATTTTCCACATCAGAAAATGGGGGATAAAAGTGGTCCTTACCTCATAAAGTTGTTGTGAGCGTCACATACATTAAGTTACACGTTTTATAGGTAGCATAGAACAAAAAATACCTGATGCAGAATTAGCTTTCACTGTTAAAGGAACTGACCTTATAATTAAGAAAAAAAAAAGATACAAATGTATGATTCAATTTTTCAGTATCACTAAAAAGTGAGATTCTTACACATGAGTATAGAGAGGTGTGTAATATGCAAACAAATGGAATTTCACCTTTATTGTGTAGGTGATCAAGGACCACTAAAAGGGTTTTAGGTGATTAGATTTAGGCTTTTTAAGGAAAATCCTCTTGCCAATTTTAAGGTTATTAAAAGGAAAGGTAGGGAAAGAGTAAAAATGACATGGAGTCAATCGTACGTGACATGCCAGGCAAGAAAGTGGTATAGACCTACAGTGGTGGCCATGGAAGGGACACAACGCTTCTCAGGCCTATGACTTGTTAAACACTGATTGCTTTAATACCTTCTTGATAGGCCAGGTACACTAGCCATCAGCCAAATCAAGCATCCTCACCCAGGATCTAGCTATTGAAAAACTTTTGGTGGGCAGAAGACAACTTCTCATAACATAATCCAGAAGAGCATAGTGGAAAATTTTATTAAAAGGGAAAATTTTAGACCTGTTATGTACTATTTGGAATATAGATTCTTTTTTTGGTGGAATAATCAACTAACTCTCTTGAGGAAAAACCTACATATATTGTGGCCCTCTTTGTCGTATGTGTTGCTGGCATTTGTATCTACACCAGTACTATCTTATGCAGGCAGTTAGGAAAGTGCAGAAAAACAACCCTCAGAGAAAGACACTCACTGCTGACCAGGCAGGTGACCTTTGATATGTCACTTACCCTCTGGAAGCCTTTCTTCTTATCTGAGTCCTGGATAGATAGATAGATAGATAGATAGATATAGATATATAATAGATATATAATAGATATAGATATATAGATATAGATAATGGCACTTCCAACACAGTGGTATCTCACTTCACAAACTTAACTCTTTCCGCAATTTAATGAATTCTGCAACCAAAATCATGGAAAGAACTAAGTTTGTGAACCAAGGTACTACTGTAATTGTCCTGAGGAACAAATGAGATAATACGGACAAAACGAGTTTTCTGTATAAGAGGAGATCAGAAGAGTGCATGAGACACTGCATCTTGCTAAACTGTTTGTTGAACATGGACTATGTAAAAGCTTTTTGTTTATCCTCTAGTTCTAAATTTGTCTGTTTTAGTGGGATTTTTGCACCAGGTGAGAATGAGTTGGAGTAATAATACTATTATCTTTTGACTTTAGAGTCACTTTTCCAATTTTTCCTGCCAAATGTACTGTCCAAGCTGACAGTTAATTGACTTAATTGCTTCTAATGAATGTGCCACTGAAAGTAACCATGACTGGTTCATATGAACCATGGAAGAACCATCTCAAACACCAGAAAATATTTAATCAGCTTAGAACACAGATAGCAACTAGTTTATAATAGCTATGAGGACCTTGTTCAATAATAACTATAAAACTATCACTTTCCTTGTGTCCCCAGAAACATTTAATAATTCTAAGCCCCACTGTAGTCAAGAAATGTACAATATGCCCACATGAAATTTATGAAAAGTACAATGGTTTCTGTATTCTCTTCTTGACTTTCCTGAACTCTAAATCAATGAAGATTACAAACTGATTAAGTGGCCAAGATTCTAAATATATTCATGGATGGCCAGTTGACAGTATTGTATCTAACACATTCTGCAACACCTGTTATCAATCTCATTTTATTTAACTTATGAAAGTGTATTTACCAAGTAGCTTCATGGACTTTAGGAAGACACAACGACCTGCATACTGATGTCAGAATGTCTGAGCTTCTGAGATTCTCATTTCATTCCACAGATGTTGTCAAGCCCTCACAACTGCTGCATGCTGTTTAATAGTCTGCAGACATACACACCCCAGAAGGTTTACAGAACTGGCAGACTATTAACCTTTGACAATAAATCTGAGGGCTGATAAGGTTGTATTCCAGGCTGCTTTTGGGCCATCCTGCATGTAGCCAAAGATTTTACCTGACTACAGGGAGCACACTGACAAGTGGCTTCAGCCCGAAAGTAGAAAATACTAGCAAGTCAATCAAGGTAATCAAGTTGAAACAGATGTTATCAAGCCAGCTCTTCTTTGTCAGAGAGTGGAGAATTCTCCCAGCCAGCCCCTTCCTCTGAGCGAGACTCAGATTCAACCAGGTAACACGAGGTGCTACATCTGTTTTCAGGCATTGCTCAAAAAGGCCATTTGAGATTAAATCAAAATGAGATCATTGTAAGTACCATAAAATGTCAACTAGTCTAGAAAGACAACTCATTTGAGCAGATGTGGTACCGGTAACGTACAGAAGTCACAGAGAGATTAATTTTGATTCACTAGTGGGAAGAACCTTTGATACTTAACTGACATATAGCTACACATGAGGAAAATTTCTTTTGTGTATAATTGCTTATTTCCTTGAACTCAAAGCTATTGTCTTACAAATCAAAAAGTAGTACACCTCAGTTGGGAAAAGTTGAAAGGGGTAATTTCAAAATAAAAGGCATGCCATCTGTTTCTGAGGGCTAAAGGGAATGTTTTAAAAACCAATGTAGTTTCAAAGAGCTACAAAAACAGTTTCTAATGTACTGTGGTGCCCATTCCCATGCATATAGCAGACTGATAGCCAGCTGATTATTTAGGTATTTACCCCCAAACCAACAGAGCTTCAATTTAATATATTTCTTTCTGTCTTACTTTTTATTCCCTTCTATCTTTGTCTCTCTTTTTCATGCCCCATTTCTCCTTTCTTCCTGTTTATAAGTATCTTCCTTCACCAAAACGTAAATATGTGAATACACCTCCTGAGCTACGTGACAAAGTTCCAGGCCACTTAAGACTTGTGAGCAATACATATGAAAAGTAGGAACCAACACAGGATGATTTTTATCCAGATGGAAAGAATATAGGCAGAAGCAAAATAAGATGGTCTTAAAGTTGGGCACTAAAAAAAAAACATAGAGTATTTTATAAATCCATTCACGATGACAACAGAAATGAATAGATACTGCAAGTGTTATGTTGCCACCAGAAACCTGTATAATTCTTAAAGTGATGTCTACTAGATTAGTTTAGTTTTCTGACAGGAAAAGGAAAAGAAGGGCTGGGGGTGTAGCCCAGCAGCATAAGCGCCTGTCTGGCAAGTGTGAGATCATGAGTTTGATCCCCAGTACCAAAAAAAAAAAAAAAAAAGAAAGAAAAGAAAAGTAATGGAAAAGCCATGAAATTTCTGATTAATGTAGACAAATTCATACCATTGAGAGAAGCAGAGGAATAGCAGAGATCACTAACAATCTGTAGCACACACAAATGGAGCTGGTGTATACCGTCTCCCACTTTATCTGATAAAAAGCCAAACTAACCCCAGAACTAAATTAGTAGAGCTGTACTGTCCCCAGAAAACACACTGCTGGATCAGTTGCCTGCTGTGGAACTACTGTTAGGATGGAAACCAACAAAAGTAGTTTAATTATCTTTTTAAAGTCCTTCTCCAAAAACCAAAGTAGATGGATATGGTTTCCTGTCTTCCTTAAAAAGTTTGGAGTGAAACAATCACGGCACTGTTTCTAAAATGTTGCTGATTCAGTGAATGTTTTTTTACTGATATTTTCATGTGGATGTTAGGTAAAACTTCATGCAGATTACAGAGGTTATGGATGACAGCACCATAACTTCTTAAAACAGAATCCATTGCTTTTAACCAACACTGCTAGGCTATTTAGAAGACCTGTAAAATGATAGTCTGTTTAGAGCGCTCTCATTAACTAGCAATAGTCTTAATTTACCTTACCACTAAATAAAAATTTGAAGTACTGTTGTTACCATCACAACATGGGTAATAACTTTGATGATCTGTCTGATGATCTACCTTTATTACTAAGATGTTTTCATAGCTTTTATTCTTTTTAAATGATTGTTATAGAAAATCTGAAAAGTAAAGAAAAATTTAAAAATAAATAAATAAATCACTACAACCCCAGCACCAAGAGTTAACCATTATAACCAGTTTGATAGAGATAGACCATTCACACTTATTTTACTTTACAATGTTGTGGTTATACTGTATATATGAGTTACATCTACAAATCATATTGTAGCACTGTTTTGTAGTACTGAGGCTCTTTCTCAGAACTTGTTTTAAATAACAACATACTATGCTGTTAAATGGATGCATTAGTTTATTAACTATTCCTCTTGTATTCAGGTTATTTACAGTGTTTTACTAGTATAAATTACTCCATAATAAGTACATTATACGTACTTTTTGCTCATTGGCCATTTTCTTTAGGTGTATTTATGGAAGCACAATTATCAAGTTAAAGAATACAGCTATTATTAGAGGATTCTTGAAAGATTCTGCCATATTGTTTTCTAGAAAAGCTGTCTAATGTTCAAGATAGCCTTCAGTTTCAAAGAACAATCTTTTTTATTGTAGATGAATGAATCTTTTAATGCACCATTGTTTATTATAGTTCATCAAGTGTATGGTTCTATACTTAGACTCAGAAGTAAGATTAGCATGTAACAGTGGATCTGAATATTAGAGGATCATGACTCATTTGAGAATGTCTCTGAAAAACCATGAACCTTCCTCTCAGAAAAATGAGCATATTTGTAAATATATAGATTTTTACATATTTTAAGGAAGTCATGGACAATCCTACCCCTAAAGTCATCCAAAATTGTGTTGTTTTTCAATTAATCTTCACAATTTGGGACATTATAGAAGAAAATAACTTGTTCAGCATGGTGTATGTACTCCAGTAGTCCCCTCTTATCTGTGAGGAATATATTCCAATACATCCAAATGCCTAGAGCACAGTATGAATGTATGCATATATGTATATACACATGCATGATTCTTTTCTCATCCATGATTATGATGAAGTTTAATTATAAATGAGGTACTGGAAGAGATTGACAACAATAAAATGGAACAGTTATAAATAACTGTAATAACTATTTTAGTCATTGTTTATTTCTGGGATTTTCCATTTAACATTTTCAGACTGCCATTGACTACAGATAAATGAAACTAAAGATAGGGAGGGATGATTATAAAAGTTTAAGCTGGGATTCAGCCTCCAAGCCCTCCTCTTTACCAAGGATATGACTCCACCTCAAGGTTAAGTAAGTTGGGGTCTGTTCTCATGGCACTGGAATGAGGTTTCTTGAAAGTATAAAAGCTTTCTTTGCCAGAGTTATTTAGAAAGAAATTAAACTTTTTCAGTTGTTTATATGTGTAGTATTTTCCTTTCTTTAAATGTTAATTTGTGTAGTGCATTCCTATAGTAACTATCCATTTCATTGATTTTTTTCCATATTTATTAATAGTGGTGTGCAGTATTCTTTTGATTATTGGTATGTCCTTTTTGTTTATTTTGTCTTTTATCCTTTTGTGTGATTGACTTTGCTAAAATGTTTGCTCTTTAATTGATTTGCTTTCTATTAAATTATTTTTGTAAGATTTCTTCCAAAAAACACACTTGGTTAAATAATTATATCTATTTTCATATTTTTAATTGAATTCTTTTTCTTCTACATTTCTTAGAGTATGCATATTTTTGAGGTGGTTCTTGTTTTTCTAAACACTAAAGTTGACTTTTGTTATTTTTTAATTCTTCCATATCTAATGTGTGGTGTTCTGATTAGTTTTATTTTTAAAGTGACTTATTTCAACTTGTATTTCTTCTTTACCCAGTGTTTGTTTTGGAAAATATGTAATTTTCATATATGTTTACTTCATAACTTAATTGTTAGATGTTTGGATAGTAGAATCCTAGATGCATTGCTTCAAGAAGAGTGACCTTTGTAGGGAGAAATGAACACACTTTGATGCCCATTTATGAAAAGAACAAAGGTTAAATCTACATTTTCAGTTCTGTCCAGGTCAAAAGTATTTACTGATCATCTACTGTGTGTCAAAAGCTATGCTAGGTAGTGAGAACATGGCAGTGGAGAGGGGGAACTAATTTTCATTCTCATCAGAATTTTAGTTACATAATACAATATTCAATCAAAAACACAATTACAGGAATCCAAGAAAACTACCTGAAAAACTAGACACATGAGTATGGTTGGCTTTAAGCTTTCTTTAAAAATAAAATGAACAGAAAAGGACAATTTAAATGAATGCAGTGGGAAAAAATCTCATTCCGAAAAGAAACTAAGCAAACACTTCTGGAAATAAATCTAACAAGAGAAATAAGAATACAAGTTCTTCATGCTGAAAACTGGTACTTGTTAAAAGAATATAAAAAATATATTCAAGTTATCAAGCATAACTTATATAGGACAATGTCATATAATGATAATGTTGACTTTCCCCACATTGTTCTATAAAGTCTATGTAATCTTTATTACAAATAAGTAAAATAAGTAAAAATCTCTGTATTGTAAATGATATATGATAAAGTTAAAAGATAAGCAAGAAACCAGAAAGCATATTTGTAATAATTGTCATTCAGTTTTTGAAATTCAACCAAAAAAAATGGGCCGAGACATTCAATAAATATTTAAAAAGATGTTCTCAATATAAATTAGGAAACTGCAAATTACTACAAAAATATTTATTTGCCTTTATATTGGCAGAGTTCTTTTTTTTAAATTAAGAATATGCAATATTGTTGGATGTAGGAAAGAAAGTTCCCATAAACTATGTGGGAAAGTATAAATTGACAAAGTCATTTTAGACAGCAATTTAACTGTATAAATGAAAATCTTCAGTGGAAATATTCTTCCTTGCACCTAGTAATTCTACTTCTAGAAAATGTTCACCATGTACCCAAAGAGACAAGTATTATTGTTAGTAACAGCAAAAATTGGAAATAAGCCAAATGTCTATTACTAGAAAAGTAGTTAAATAAATTATGGCATCTTCATTATTTGGCCTCCTGTGCACTCATTTAAAAATAAAGTAGGGCTTTATGTGGCAACATGAGGTGTTGGGCTTGCTCCTGAGAACAGTGGGGAGCCATTATAGGGTTTTAAGTGCAGGTATGACATGACCAGACTTGAGTTTTTAAAATATCTCCCTGGATGAATTATGGAAAATGGATCAGACAGACATAAAATAGAGTCAGGAATCCCATTAGGAGGCTGTTAATCCAGTTGAGCATTAATGATGACTCTGTGACATGGCAGAGCTGAGACCACTCTTACACAGCCACAAAATCCTTAGATATGGCAATGCATATTGGTATCCTGTGTTCATGTAATCTGGGCAGCTCCTCGGTACAGGGCTTTTACCTGGCAAGGGTGATAAAATATTTGCTGGCTATAAAATCAGTTTACTAAATTGAGTAGAATTACAAATCACCTAGTTTTGTTTAATTTGCTTTCAAATGAAGCTTCCTTGTATCCCTCCCACTTTTAAAACAGTAGATGGAGCTCATCTAGGTAACCCTGCTTTCTTTTGTCCTGAATTTGGGAAGCTCGGAGACAAATTCAGTGCTCAACTATAATGACCTAAACTAGGCTTAGATTTAAGTTTAAAGTATAATTAGCTTAGGTTTAAAGCATAATTAGCTTCCACTTTCCTCCACAGATTTAATCTTTTCTTTTTCAAAGGTTACATGGCCATGTGTACCCTTTATTGTATACTGATTCAATTTTTAAAACTAGAGAGATTTAAACTGCTAATAAATAAATGAGCATTAAAATTGCCATCTTAGCCACATAGTCTTTTTGATCCCCTGGTGACTTTAAGGATATCACTTGACTTTTAATTTTTGATATTAGTTTAGCAAAGGTATTCTAATAAGAAAGGAACTATTTTAATTCCATAGCAAATTATATATAATAATCAGCTCATTAGGATTAATTAAGTGTTTGTAATTTATTTTATAACTATAACTTGACTTTAAAATTGAAGAGGTAGCAAAACATGGTGGATTTAGCCAGCCAGGCATGGTGGCGCACGCCTTTAATCCCAGCACTCAGGAGGCTGAGGTAGGAGGAGCATTGTGAGTTCGAGGCCGGCTTGGGCTACAACGCGAGCGCAAGGCCTGCCTGAGCTACACTGCCTCAGAAAACCAGGGCTGGGAGTTTGGCTCAGTGACTTAAGTGCCTGTCTAACAGGCGCAAGGTCGTGAGTTCAATCCCCGGTGCCAGAAAAAAAACAAAAAAAAAACGTGGTGGATTAGAGTGCAGAATTCAGAACCAGACTGCAGTATTTGAAGGTGGGCTCTCCCTGTCACCTACCAGCATGAGACCAGGGCCAAGAGACCTAGTGCTTCTGGGTCTCTGACATACCGCCAGGAGATTTCTACTAAGTGAGGGGTTTTGAACATTCAGCTCACTGAGGTTTGTAAGATATGTACTGTAGTTACTTGTTAAGTGAGAAAATGAAACAGGAATTCTTCCCCAGTGTATTTCTGTAGATTACATGAATGTAAGAGCTGGGGATGTATCATCATACCTAGCATCCATGAGACCCTGGATTTCATCCCCAGCACCAAGAAAGAAAGAAAGACAGACAGACAGACAGACAGACAGACAGACAGACAGACAGACAGAAAGAGAAGAGAAGAGAAGAGAAGAGAAGAGAAGAGAAGAGAAGAGAAGAGAAAAAAAGATGAACAGGAGTTTAAATTTGTCACTTAAGACTATGATTAAAGGTTTGACCTTGATTCTGGCTTTTCCTGCATGCACATATAGCATGTAAGAAAACATTTTTTTCTGCATTAATCAACTTGAAGCCTTAGGTTGAGCTGGGGTTATGGTTCTGTGGTAGAGTCCTGGTCTGGCGTGCACAAGGCAAGTTCCTTGTGGGAGCTTGCTGGGTTCCAGTTCCACCACTGCAAAAATAAATGAAATAAACCATAGACTATGTAAGAACATGCATGCTAATTAATTTGGTGTTGTTGCTACAAAACCAGGCTGTGAAACCAAGAGAAGTGACCAGGGATGGCATTCCGAAAGCTGTGCAGGTAGCAAGTGAAAATGCAGGTCTTCTCCTCAAGGGTAACATTTTTTTCATTAGCTTGCTGTCTTTGCAAATTATAGTCTGAATAAAGAGGACAAAACTGTTGTTTTGAATGTATTTGTATAGGTAACTTCCTATACACAGACGACAGTGTGTGTGTGTGTGTGTGTGTGTGTGTGTGTGTGTGTGTATACCAGGATGAAATCTTTAAAAGCCCAAAGCAGTGTAGGCAGAGTATCTTCCTGCCTCCGTAGTCTGGAAATATCTTCATAGAAGAGAAGCTGGTTTCTAAAAAGCAATCCTCACAGCCTCTAGACTATTAGAGAAGAATGGTGATTAGAAAAATCCACAGCTTTGCTGTTCATATGAAATATTTACATAAGCAAGGTTTCACCTCTTTAAATTGGAACCATACCAAAATATGATTTTTAGACTTTTGGGAATTCTTGGTTTATCTAAGCAGTCTTGAACAGAATAAAAATGTATAAAGTACTGAATTATTTTGTAAGATTAGGATTCTTCCATTCTGTTTTAGAGAGTTTGTTTCTCTCTGCTCTAATATATTGTCTAATTTTCATTTTTATATTTAATTTGTACATATCATGATAATGATTATTTTGATAAACTGAACACCACCATCACTCCCATCCATTTACACTTTATTTTGTAAGAACATATGTTATTAGACATGGGAATGACTAGTTCTGGGTTTAATGATTTTGAATATTTCGTAGACTTGATTTAATTGCTTATTTTAAAATTTCAGTTGATGCAGATTTAACTCTTTTCATTAACCACAAAAACCGAATACACGAAGAAAATAAGAATTTTGAACAAAACCAGAACACTTGATTTCTATAACCAAAGGCTTGATTTGAAGAGTGTGATGTGATCTTCAACCTGGCTGGGTATTGTTTAAGGTTTTCAACTAATCTCTTCTTTTCTTTTCAGTGACTGAGTTATACATTATCTCAAAAATAGCCACTCCACCCACTCTAACATTGGTTATAAGCAAATTGAAGAACTATTGTATATTGATGTATTTGATGATTTTTAAAAAAAAATATGTGAGGAAACACATGGTGTAATAGTGCGTTTTTGAGTAAAAAATTCCTCATAGCCTCACAACCTAATTAAAATGTTGAATAAACCAATATAATAAGTGAAATTTTAATCCCAACATGGTGGTACATGTCTGTAATCCCAGCACTTGGGAGGCTGAAGCAAGAAGGTCATGAGTTCAAGGCTGGCCAGGACTACATAGTAAGTTTGAGGTCAGCATAATCTACATAGTGAGACCTGTCACAAGAAGGAAAGGAGGGAGTGAGAGAGGTCAGGAAGAAGAAAGAAATGAATAAAGGAGAGACAGAGAAAGTTTTTTAAATACATCCTGTTAGATTGTAAAACTGAACAGTTTATCTAAACAAACATCAAAATCTCACTTGAACCCAACCTCTTTATCACCTGTTGATGCTTTTTCTGATCTGTCAAATAAACTAAGAAATGTGAGTTAAAAGTGAGATGAGAAGTGGAGATTAAAGAAACAAGCATGTGATATCCAAGGAAAGAGCACTATACTGGGGAAAAGTAAGAAGATAGAGTTGCATTTCTTATTGTCATTTCAAACTATATGACAGGGTTACATGTTCAAGGATCTTTTAAATATAAATTTTTTGCACAGTGCCCATAGTTTCCTTCTAAATTTATGACCACTTATGTTTTAAATCCAGTGACTGTAGAGAAAATTGGAATGTGCTGTTAATATGATGTGTCCTGTTAATTCTGAACTCAATGAAGATGCCATATTTATTTAAAATGTTGGAAATACATAGTTTTTTTAATTTTGTTTTTTTTTTATTTTGCTTTTATCTTGTATATAAGGCTCCCTACTTGAGAAAAAAAAAAAAAAAAGGAGGATCATGTTGTGAAAAGTCATTGCAAAAGGAATTAGTCTGATTGAAACTAGTAGCTGCCACAGCAGCGTTTCCAGACAGTAACTCTTGTAATCACTTCTGGCATCCCTGGACCTTTCTAGTTGCAACAGTCACATCAGTATCCCAACAACCTAGCCATTGTCAGTCTCTTAAGGGATGCACCTGTTCTCACTTGTTGAAAGAACTGGTTGTTCTTGTATCTAAGTGAGGACACAGAGGACTAAGCCAAGCACCCTAGGGCCCAAAGCCAATCTCCAGCCTCAGCAGGTGCCACGTTTCTCCTCCAGCACCATGGCAGATCACTAGCAGAGCTGGCAGTGTTGAGAACAGTTCCAACCTGCCACAGTTTTTGTTCATTTGTAACCAGACAATGAAATTTCAACTCCAGCACTTGACAGGATTGTGAGACTGGTTTGACAAGTGTAGAAACTCTTATTTACCAGGATCTCTGTTATCTTTTCACCTAGGCCCCAGCAAGTGATGTACTCTTTAGAAGGGAAGTGATTTTTCTGTGGCTGGCATGATGCCGGTTTAGGGTGAGGAAAGGCTACCAGAGCTTTGCAAAGAAGGTCCTAAATTTTCACAGAGAGGAGGTGTGAAGTGTCCACATGGTATTGGTGAGGGAGACTATGATGGAAAAATTACCAGAAGCAAGATTATGAAATAATTGACCTGAATCAGCAATTCATTATCATTACAGGATTTGTGTATTCATAGATGTCTCCTTCCTGGGTCAGTTAAGGACTTACTTTTTAACCTCAAGACTAATGCCCGACAAAGTCACAGACAGAATCTAAAGATTTTTAGTTAGAGGCAACTGAAAGTGGTTCCTTAGCATTTCCTCCATATTTTCTGGGAAATGCTGGGCCAGGGGAGTGGGATTAATAAGTTACTTTTTTTCTAGACAGTAACTCATAATCATTTCTGCATCACTGGACCTTTCCAGTTTTAAAATCTAGTAGCTTCCTGGCAAACTAAAGAATTTTCAAAAGTGTTCAGTGTTACTTAATAACAAATATAAGTTCTAAAAAATGCATTGTTAGATATTTTTACTATTGTGCAAATATCAGAATGTATTTCTGCAAATCAAGATGGCTATAATGTCAAAAGGTGATATAGCCAACTTATGGAACACCATTATACATACAATCTGACTGACCAATATGTCGTTACGTAGTGCATGGATATAATTGTTTACTCAGAATAATAAACCTTTGTACTTTTATAAAACTCAAAGTTTTTGGAACTGAATAATTTTAAGTTATTAGCTATCAC
Source organism: Dasyprocta punctata (assembly GCA_004363535.1). NCBI lineage: Eukaryota > Metazoa > Chordata > Mammalia > Rodentia > Dasyproctidae > Dasyprocta > Dasyprocta punctata. The sequence goes on from RJWM01027280.1 coordinate 22,289, forward strand.
CTTCATTTTTAAAAACGCTTGCTTGCTTTCTTCCTTTCTTTCTTTGGGTTTTTTGTTATTTTTATGGTACTAGGGATTGAACCTGGAATCTCACATATATTAGGCAAGTGCTCCACCACTGTGCTACATTCCCAGCTGCTGAAACAATTTATATTTGCTATGCAAGTCTGTCATTTCACACTCTAAGTAATAAATTGCTATCACTTTGAATTTTACAATGCTGAACAATAAAGGAAATCACGCAGCTTTACTATTACACACTGTGTAGTTTGGGCTAAGACCACATAGGTGAGCTTGGTTTTCTTAAATGTAGAGTGAGGATAACACTTACCCCAGAGGGAATTTGTTAATGAAATAAGGTAAAGCAGTCCATTCCTAGGACACACGATGGTGGTAGTGCTTGTGGTCATAGTCTTGGTAGTTCATAAAAATAAAAGTCAGATTTTCTCCATGTTATAGTTGAATTTTCTCATGAATCCTTGTAACTCATCCATCCACCACCAACATTATTTGAAAAAAACAAACAAAACAACTGTGCCCTTTAGATTAGATAACAGTTGCCAGTCTTTGTAATACCAAAGAATTTTCCAACTGGAATATACCAGTGACCTTGGAAGAACTGGCTGTTTATAGCTGCTTGTGTTTTTAGAAGCAAGCCAGAGTTAAATGTTGGGTCACAGTTTTAATAATTTGATCTTGCTCCAATTTCTAGAAAGCTTCAGAAGGAGACTGTCTAAACCAATTAGAAATAACTGGTAAAAAACTGAGTTAACCTTTTTGAATTTTAAAACTTCTTACCAGGTCATTTTTCAGTAGATATGAATGATCCTTTTACATACCAGTTATACTTTTTTATTCATCATGTGTGTTCCCTCAAGTGGTGATGGTGGGATCTGCATCTTGTAAAGAAAGTTTTACCTCCTGATTGTGACTTGATAAGCAAGAACTGTCTATATCTATCTTTCATTTCCCCACTTCTCTTAATCTCTGAATAGCAAAACCCAGTGCATCTTTGTCTTGCTAAAGTCAATCTAGAGATTGGTATGGTTTGACTGTGTCCTCCATCCTTAATATTTGGAAACTTGATCCCCGTTGTGGAGTACTGGGTGGTGGGGCATTTGCGAGACGCATAGGCCTTAAGGGCTCTGCCTTCTGAACACCTGTTAAGTGCTGCTGCTTGGCAATTGGGTTGCTAGTTACAGGAAGTTTCAGGCTCTCGTGCCAGCACTCTGTTGCCTTCTTTCTGTTTTGCCACCTTCTGCCATGTTACAACAAGCAAGACCCTCGCTAAATACTTGACTGGATTTCTCAGTCTCCAGAACCATTAGACATGAATATTTTATCTTTGCAAATTACCCAGTCTCAGGTATTCTGTGATGGTAGTATAAAATGGACTGAGATCTAATTGCAAATCTTAGGTGTTGATTTTAAACACAGTTTTCTTAGTTTGCATTTTTACATTAACAGTTCTGTACTTTGCATGCTATAACCTAATACAAAGCAAAATGACTCTAGATGGTCATTTTGAAAATATGTTTTCATTATTTTTCATTTTTTCTTGACTAAGTAATGAATGTAATGAAAATTCCCCTTTCATTTCCATCTATTTCTACTTTATTATAGTGATAGAATATATGCTATTAGTGATTATTACGCTACCTTTTATTTTTTCTTGAAGAGCCTCTTTTACCCAGGCATAGTGCCACATTCCTGTACTCCAGCTACTCAAGAGACTGAGACAGGAGGAATGCAAGTTCAAGAAACTGGAACAATTTAGTGAGATCCTGTCTCACAATATAAAAGACTAGAGATTTACTCAGTGACAGAGTGTCCCTAAGTTTCATCCCCAGTACTGGGGGAAAAAAAAAAAAAAAGACCATTCTCTCTAGACACACAAGTAGCACAGAGATGGAAATGATATGTACAGCAATATATATACCAAGGGAGGCAACTGGCTAGGAAGGCTGAACCTGGAAACTCTATCTAACTTGCATAGTAGCATTGAGCAACTTAATTCTGTTTCTTCTATGAGTTAGAAACAACAAAAGTATTTGTGAGAATGAAAAAATAAGGAGCTACACAAATTAAGATTACTGTAACTGCTCTTTGTTTTATGTAATAACAAAAAGATGGAATTCTATTAAAGCCCTTAGAATAAATTAAATCCTTTGAGAAAAATGCCACAAATGATTAGATTTTAATTCAGCAGTTTTTCAAAAAGTGTGTTTGACAGTTTACCTGCAAAAATGTAACTGCACACCTATTAAGAACACTGGTTCATTCATTCAATCAACAAATTTTTATTGAGAACCTTTTCTGAGCTAGGCATTGTTTTAGAAACTGGAAATAGAGCTGCCAATAAAAGAAACAAAACCTCTATTCATAGAGTTTAGATTCTTGTAAGCTTTCATGCAGGTTACTTATTTACCTTAAAAATTTTCAAGGTAATCAGTGTGCTCAAATCAAATAGAAATTTGTCTTACTGTAATACAGTCTTCTTAAACTTCCTATTGACCTATGTACTATTTAGTAACAGAGAATTGTTTATTATTATGATTCTTGTACGTTATTGAAGAGGTACTCATTTGCAAATAACTTTTTAATCTGTAATTAAAATCTGGCAGCTCTCTTAAAAATAAAGAGTTAAAATGCATAGTCACTGGCCTGCTGTATTGAATATTCAATTGCCAAGCATTAGGAAAGGCATATCCTATTTATCACTTTTAATGAATCTTTCACCCCAGTCCCACTTTAAGCCTTTGATGGTATTCCTGTCATCCTATCCATATGCTTCTAAAAGCATTAACTGTTCCTGGGTCTGTGCGTGCCTTAGTATAAAATCAGAACCTCCAGGTTTTGATCACATGTAAGCAGCCTAAGAAAAAAATCATTATCATTACCATAGCCTCATTAAGATGATGGGTCTCTGACCATATCTTCTTGTTTGCTTAGCAATCTGAAATTCATATATGCAGGGGAAATTTTTCTTATCCTCTTGAAAGAAGAATGATAAATATTTATACAGCATACAGCCTTAACTCTTTCAGGCAGGCACAGGATCATGTTTTAGAAATGACAAGAAGCTGCTAGGTTTTTGGTGTTTTGTTTTTTGTTTTTGTCTTTTTTTCCCCAGCACAATTCATCTTTTCAGTAGCTGAAACAAACAAACAAAAAAAAAAGTGAATTGCAGATTTATCAATATCGGCAATTCTTCCTTCTTTTTCCCATTAAATGTGTTTTGTCTTCTCTGCAATCTTTTTGAGTCATGGCTTCAAAATAGGAGCAAACCTTGTCTGCTTTTCGTGGATGGTTCCCCTGGAGGGACTGCAGTGCTGGCCCTCCAAGAATGCTGACCTTTGCTCTGTGCATCCAGCATCCTAGTTCCTCCTATAGCCTTTCACTTTGTTAGCACACTGAGCAATAATCTAGACCAGTGATGGTGAATCTTTTAGAGCTTTCGGTGATACAAACAACATGCTGTGGCACACATGCTGTTGGTTCCCCACCACTGATCTAGACTCTTACTAGTCATGTATCCATACAATATTTTCATGACTACAGTAAACACATACACTAGTAAAGTTAGGATCATGTATGCATTTCAACTCACAGAACCTTTCTTTTTTTTTTATGGTAAATGGAAGATGGATGAAAAAATGAGATTTAGTTGAGCAACACAACCCCCTCCCCAGCACAGGAGGGCTGTCAGCACATTACCAATGATGATCTACCTTTTCTTTCCATCCCAAGCTATGGACTCTTTCTGTGCTATGACTCCCACCACTGACTCCCAAAAGACATTTTTTTAATCTGAAGACAACTCAAGTCTCAACCCACATAATTATTTTTGATAATTTCTTTGAGAAAGTAAGTGAAATTTTCAAAATGCCACTTCTCTTCTGTCATCCACTCTTTGGCAGACATTGCTGATACACACAACCTGTGAGCATTGGCAGTGGGGGGAAGGAGCAGAGGTGCTGAGGCCCAGGTCAGGCTGTCAGCCAGGGCCAGCCCACCCGTGTCCAGGGAGAGCCAAGGCCAGAAGGGCCTCCTTTCCCGCCATGTGCCCTGCAGGACACTTAGTACTGAGTCTCTTCTTTGAGAAACAGAATATGTAAGCCATATACGACTTTATGGTCTATCGATTTCTCCATCTACCCACCCGCCCCTTTAAGATAAGGAAACTGAGGCCCAAAAAGTGACATGATTCACTTGCAGTCAGACAGCAAGTTAGTGGCAGGGGCTGAAGGTGGTGGAGGCTTCCTGACTCCCTGATCAGTACTCTTCCAGCTCTAATCCACTGACCCAGGTTCTGTCTTAAAATGGAAGAAAACCTTACTAACCTACTCCCATGGTTCATATGAGAGATCCAGTGTTTGATGGGGATCAAACTGATATAGGAAAAATGATCCCAGACCTCCAAATGATATGGGGGAATGAAACTCCCAACCTACTATACGTCTGGCGCGAGTTCGTGTTCTCTAAAATCGAAGAATGAATTTTAGGAACGACGGAGGGTAAGAGCAAGATATATTTACTGAGGGAAAGAAAGCTTCTGTCTGAGGGACAGAAGGGGGCCCGAGCGGGTTGCCCAAGACTCTGTCATTTTTAGGGACTTTTATACAGTAAAACCATGAGGTTAGATGGGTCCAAGGCGGGGAAAATGGGAATCTGCAAGGTGGGCATAAGGTGGGACATAACTACAGTTAACCAATAAGACTAACTGCTCAGGTAAAA
>RJWM01027281.1:0-27007 GCA_004363535.1 Dasyprocta punctata
GTTGTTTCCAAGATCTGGCTATTACAAATTGGGTTGCTATAAACATGGGTGCACAGATATCACTGTGGTATGATGTTTTTAATTCTTCTGGGAAAATGCCCAGAAGAGGGATAGCTGGGTTGAATGGGATCTCTAATCCTAACTTCTTGAGGAATCTCCACACTGACTTCCACAGTGGCTGCACCAGTCTACACTCCCAATAAAACTTAAAAAAAATTTAAATTTATCTTTCTAATCCAAAAAATGGTAGTGAAGAGACATAATACACAATGGTTTCAGCCACACTTGTGATCAAATTGTGAGTTTAACACTTACTAGTTTAAGGAGCCTGCAAACATATTAATTTTGTAATTGATAAGGAAATAAAAGCCAGGCGTGGTTGTGCATGCCTTTAATTCTAGCACTCGGGAGGTTGAGGTAGGTGGAGCATTGTGAGTTCCAGGACAATTTGGGCTACAACGCGAGCGCAAGGCCAGCCTGAGCTACATAGTGCGATCCTGCCTCAAAAGCTAGGGCTGGGAGTTTGGCTCAGTGGCATAAGTACCTGCCTGGCAAGCATGAGTCTGTGAGTTCAACCCCTGGTGCTGCGCAAAAAAAAAAAAAAAAAGATACATTTTTCAGAGATGTATTGTAAGAACTGGACCTAATAATGTGTATGTGTGAGTAGATAACAAAACTCATAGCACCAATGTGTATTTTGGAAAAGAATCAAAGGATTCTGTGTCAAGGGCAGAGAGACCAACTGAGAAAGAACCACACTTATGATCATTCAGTGATACATGGTTCTGTTATTTCTGGTGCCTTTAAAGAATTTTTTTTTGTACAAAATGAAGAGTATTTTTATTTGAACCATTTTTTATGAAGACTTCTGTTTGCCAAATGCTAAATTTGGAGATCAATTTAATGTACATACTGGTTTATTTTTCAGGACACAGACATGTCAAGGGTAAAAAGCAACAGATGTGAGTGATCAGCTTCCAGACGGTCTTGGAAACCACGGGAGCCTAAAAATTTATTCTGAGAGTTGAGCTATCATGAGAGATGGGTTAAGACTGGAGATCCATGAAAGGTGATTTGTTTATTGGTTTGTTTGTTTTTTGTATTTTTTTGTACCGCCTAGATTCATGAATGGATAAAAGAAACTGAAAAGTAGTAGATTACTATATTTCATGATTCCAAATACTCATCAGTGCTCAACAGTCCTTTGGTAATTCCCTAAGCAGAAACCATTGGTCTAAGAAAAGGTAAAATGGGCAAACAGAAGCAAGGTCTGGGTGGCGCCATACTCTTGGGTATGCTCCGTCTAGCCGCCTGGTTCCTGGAGGTCTTGGCCCCCACCCAGTAAGGCAGAGGCTCCTACAGCACCCTCACTAGCTGCACAGAGGATCCAGCTCTACCCAGTCCACGTCTCAGTGCAACATACCAGGGGAACGCCCAGCCAGCCTCACAGGACACAGAGGTACTGAACATAGTCCAGCCCAGAGCCCCAAAGTTGCTCATCAGGGACTGGCCATTGTAGCTGCAAGGCCTTAAAAAACTTGGGGACTGCCCATCAGAGCATAAGGCGCGAGCTCTATTGTTCAGGGGTGTGGATGGTGCAACAGGTCCTAGAAGTTGCAAACCCGCCTAACCAGGAGCAAGGCCCTGGCAATACATGCTTGGGACTTGCCCAGGCTTGCCCGGCATGGCACTTCAGAGACTCTGAACTCCACGCAACCAGACACAAGGTCCAGTTGGCTCCACACTATGGGGTAAGCTCTGCCTAGCTGCCTGGGTCCCGGAGGTCTCAGCACCCACCCAGTAAGGCAGAGGCTCCAGCAGCACACTCCAGGAGTGTGCACTCACTAGCTGCACCTCTACCCAGTCCTGCATCTCAGTGCAATCCACCAGAATAATGCCTGGCAAGACGCACAGGAAACATAGCCCAGCACCCCAGAGCAACCGAACAAAGTATATCAGGGGAACATCAGGCCAGCCTCAGAACCACAGAACACAAGGGTTCAGTGCCATAATCTGGGGGTGTGCCCCTGCTAGCCACAGGGATATTGGAGGATTGAAGCTCTACCCAATGCAGTGTTCCAGTACAATTCATTGGGAGGCTGCCTGCCCTGGCTACACAGGTCCCAGGAGAAAATGACAAAACAAAAAAAAAGAGGCACTCTCAGTACCCCAGCCCACTGAGAACAAACCCAAGAGACACTGAAATGGAAAACACTGGGAGTCACACAACTGAACTTTCTGAAATGATAGCAAATGCAGTAAAGAAATAATTCCATGAAGCTATAGAGAAACTCATATCAGAAATAATCTCTCAGCTAACCAATGAAATGGCAATTATTATGAAAGAAATATTGTGTGTATCAAAAGAAGATCAAGATAAAAAGGAAGAACATAAGAAAATAATGGAAACTTTGAGTGAACAATATAAGACACAAATTGAGTACATGAAACAAATACCAAGGGAAATTCAAAAAATGAAAAATTCCATGGAAAGTTTGAAAAACCACTTGAATGAAGCTGGAGATAGAGTCTCAGACCTTGAAGACAGCATGGGAGCTTATGACCATGAAAAAAATGATCTCTTAAAAATAGTAAGGAACCAAGAAACAACAGCTCAACAGCTGCAAGACGATGCCAAGAGAAATAACATAAGATTAACAGGCATTAATGAAAAAGCAGGGGTCCATACTCATGACCGGCAAAGACTATTCACAGAAATAATATCAGAAAGCTTTCCAAACATGGGAAGAGGATCTGATATACAGATAAGTGAGGCATACAGGGCCCCAATTAACCATAACCAAAATAAATCTTCACCCAGACATATAATAATTAGGCTATCCAAAATACAGCACAAGAACAAAATGCAAAAAGCTGTCAGAAAAGAAAGAGATCACCTATGAAGGAAAGCCTATCAGAATCATAGCAGACGTCTCAACCCAAATTTTTAAATCAAGAAGAGCTTGGAGTTAAGTATTTCAAATCCTGAAAGAAAACAACTTTCAACCCAGATTGATGTACCCTGCAAAACTATCCTTAAAGATTGATGGAGAAATAAGATACTTCCATGACAAAGAACAACTGAAGAAATTCCTGGCCTCCAAACCAACACTACAAAGAGTACTGAAAGACACTCTAGAAAGAGACAAAGATAGCCACACTCTTACAAACAACAGCAAAAGGAAACCACTAAGCCACTCAAATAATTAAACAGAAAATGTAGAAAAGCAACAACAGAAAAATATCATGACAGGGATGAGTCAGAGCATATCAGTTGTATCAATCAATGTAAATGGTCTCAACTCACCCGTAAAAAGAAAAAGACTAGCAGAATGGGTTAAGAAACAAAATCCAACAATATCCTGTGTACAAGAAACACATTTCACTCAAAAGGAAATTCACAGACTAAAATTCTATGGCTGGAAAAAAATACTCCATGCAATAGGAACCCAGAATAAAGCAGGGGTAGCTATTATGTTTGCAGACAATTTGAACTTCAAACCAGAAATGATCAAAAGAGATAAAGAAGTTCACTACATACTTGTTAGGGAAAAACATCAAGAGGAAGAGATTATAATCACAAATATATATGCACCAAATATGGGAGCACCCAACTATGTAAGACAATTCTTAATAGACATGAAAAACCAAATAAGCAATAATACTATTATAACAGGGGACATTAATGCCCCACTGTCACAGAGAGACAGATCAGCCAAACAAAAAATCAGCAAAGAAATAACAGAACTGAATCAAACTTATGAATAAATGGACCTAGTAGATGTGTATTGAGTATTCCACCCAACAATATCTGAATACACATTCTTCTCAGCTGCACATGGGTGATTCTCTAAAATAGATCATGTAGTGGTCCCCTAAACATGCTTAAGTAAATGCAAAGGAACTGAAATAATTCCAGGCATATAATCTGACCATAGTGCAGTAAAATTGGAAATAAATGACAAAAAAACCTACAAGAACCCCATAAACACAAGGAAATTAATTAATACTCTCCTAAATAACCAATGGGTCACAGAAGAAATTAAAGAAGAAATTAAACAATACCTACAATTGAATGAAAATGCAAATACAAATTACCAGAACCTGTTGGACACAATGAAAATAGTCCTCAGAGGGAAATTTATAGTACTAAACTGCCACATCAGAAAAATGGAAAGAACACACATAAACAACATAATTCTGTACCTCAAATTTCTAGAAAAAGAAGAGCAAGTCAAGTCCAAAGCCCAAAGAAGGGAGGAAATTATCAAGATCAGAGCAGAAATTAATGCAATTGAAACTAAGAAAACAATACAAAGAATTAATGAATCAAAGAGTTGGTTCTTTGAAAGAGTAAATAAAATTGATAAACCCCTAGCCAACCTTATCAAAAAGAGGAAAGAAAAAACTCAGATTCATGCAATAAGAAATGAAAAGGGTGAAATCACAACTGACCCTCATCGACAGCTAGATCAAAAAACTTTAATCACATAGATTCGATAACACAGAAGAAATGGACAGATTCCTAGAAACCTATGAATTACCAAGGCTGAATCAAGAATATGTAAATCTGCTGACTAGCCCAATTTCAGCTAATGAAATTGAAAATGTAAGTAGAACCCTACCAACAAAGAAAAGCCTGGACTCTGATGGATTCACCACTGAATTCTACAAGAAACTTAGGGAAGACTTAATGCCAACACTATTCAAACTCTTCAATGAAATTGAAAGGGAAGTAAATCTCCATAACTCATTCCTGGAAACAAGTATTACCCTAATACCAAAACCAGAGAAAGAGCCAACCGAAAAAGAAAATTACAGGCCAATCTCCCTAATGAGCATAGATACAAAGATCCTCAATAAAATACTGGGAAATAGATTACAGAAAGTTATCAGAAAGATTATACACCATGATCAAGAGGGATTCATCCCAGGAATGCAGGGATGGTTCAATATATGCAAATCAATAATTGTAATACACCATATCAACAGGGCCAAGGGTGAGAACCACATGATCATCTCAATGGATGCAGAAAAAGCTTTTGACAAAATCCAACACCCATTCATGATAAAAATCCTACAGAAAATCAGAATAGGTGGTCTTTGCCTCAACCTGATAAAAGCCATATATCATAAACCAACAGCCAACATCTTACTTAATGGAGAAAAACTGAAAAATTTCAACCTAGAATGAGGAACAAGACAAGGATGTCCATTATTACCACTCCTATTTAATGTAGTTCTGGAAATATTAGCCAGAGCAGTTAGACAAGAGAAAGAAACAAAGGGAATAAGGACAGGAAAGGAAGAAGTAAAATTATCATTATTTGCAGATGATACGATACTCTACATAGAAGACCCCCAAACATCTATTAAAAGACTTCTAGAAGTAAAAACCAAATTCAGTAATGTTGCTGAATACAAGGTCAACACTCAAAAATCAATAGCATTCCTGTACACAAACAACAAAGGGAAACCACACACTTCACTGTAACATCCAAAAAAATGAAATACTTAGGAATCAATCTAACGAAGGAAGTAAAAGAACTATACAGCGAAAATTACTTTACTCTGAAGAAGAAAATCGAAGATTTCCAAAAATGGAAAGATGTGCCATGTTCATGGATAGGGAAAACACACATCGTGAAAATGGTCATTCTCCCAAAATTATTATACAGATTTAATGCAATCCCAATCAAAATACCACTTCCCTACCTCACAGAACTAGAGAAAGCATTCCTGAAATTCATCTGGAGCCAGAAAAGACCAAGAATAGCAAAGGCAATTCTGGGCCACAGTGTAAGGCAGTAGGCATCACAATCCCTGACTTGAAACTAAACTACAAAGCCACTGTGATAAAATCAGCATGGCACTGGAATCAAAACAGACCTGAAGACCAATGGAATAGATTAGAAGACACAGCCAGAACTACAAACACACTTAGCCACCTCATCTTTGACAAAGGGGCCAAACATGTACATTGGAAGAAAGATAGCCTCTTTAACAAATTGTGCTGGAAAAACTGGCTTTCTGTATGCTGTAAACTAAAACTAGATCCATTTCTATCACCATGCACTAAAATAAAGTTAAAATGGATCAAAGATCTGAATATTAAAACAGAGACACTAAACTTATTAGAAGACAAATTAGGTAAAAATCTTGATGACATAGGAGTAGGCAGAGAGTTCAAGAACAAAAATCAAATTGCATGGGAAACACTTCTCAGAATCAATAACTGGGATCTCATCTTACTAAAAAGTTTTTGCATATCAAAGGAAATCTCCAATAGAGTGAAAAGAAAACCCACAAACTGGGAAAATATCTTAGCCAATTTCCATCAGACAAAGGACTTCCATCTAAAACATATAAAGAATTAAAAGAAATCAGGCCCCTAAAATTCAAGTACCTAATCCAAAAATGGGCATGTGACATGAATACCCACTTCTCAGAGAAAGAAATACAAATGGCAAATAAACATATGTAAAAATGTTCAACATCAATGATCATTAGGGAAATGCAAATTAAAACAACACTGAGATTCCATCTCACTCCTGAAAGAATGGCCAATATTAAGAAATCTACCAACAGTAAATGCTGGAGGGGCCATGGGAAAAAGGAACTCTTCTCCACTGTTGGCTGGAGTGTAAACTGGTGCAACCACTGTGCAAATCAGTGTGGTGATTCCTCAAGAAACTAGGATTAGAGATCCTGTTCAACCAAGGTATCCCATTTCTGGGCATTTTCCCAGAAGAACTGAAAACATCATACCACAGTGATACTTGTGCACCCATGTTTATTACAACCCAATTTGTAATAGCCAGATCTTGGAAACAACCAAGTGCCCATCAATCAAGGAATGGATAAAAAAGTTATGGTACTTTAATACAATGGATAATACTCAGCTATCAATAAAGATTGCATTGAGACTTTTGTAAGTAAACGAACATGACTTGAGACCATAGTGATAAGTGAGATACAGTAAACCCACATGTGTAAATACCATATTGTCTCTCTACTGTAAGAAACTGAAAAAGTGTATATGATCCAAAATCTGCAATAAATACTATGTAAGGGTAAAAAACTGCTCAAAGAGCAAAATTAATTGGGAAGAGAAAATGGGGGAAAAAGGAAGGGAAAAGGAAAAAGATACAAATCTGTGTATGTGTATATGTAGGATAACTAAAATGAACACACTGCTGAATGTATTAGTTATTGAGAAAGAACAGTTAATACCCATATGATTAGATCAATTTTACATATCTATATCTGTTAATGTAAACAACCATTTTGAAGGTAACGATACACAATATTGCAACCATTGTCAAGTTTCTATCATCCTGTTTTGTAAACCTGTAACGTTACTGTTGTGCATTTGCTCTAGTCATTTGTTTGTCTCTTTTGCTTTTTGTCTTTCTTATGTGTGTCTTTTTTCTCTTAAATAAAAAAAGAAATGGTAAAATGAATAGGAAGATGGCTGATCACACTATGAAATGACATTCACAGGCAAAGCAAATGCGTAGTAGGGATGAGTGGAGCACTAATCATTTGAAAATATTGCCATCTTGAAAGGATAAGATTGTGCATTTAAATCAGTTATTCCAGAAATACATTAAGAAATTTAGTTTTTGAGGGTTCACCTTGGATATCGGTATGTCTGTTTAACATTTTTAGCAAATTCGTTTTCCAAGATCTTCACTAAAATGGACTATATAATTGGAATTAATTACATTGATCTGGACTGTCAGAAAAGAAAAATGAAAACCATGTTGTACCTCTGTGTATAACATTTTTGAGTCATTTATACCTACAGGTCTCCTATAAGGGGTGATACAGTTTGAAGAAAAATATTTAAGTCAAAGTTTTTCATTCTGTTTAAAGGAAGATAATTTTTAAGCACATAAAATATATCAGTAACTCCATCAGACTTGGAAAATAAAGAGGTAATAAGATACTTTGAAAACTAAAAGACTGTGAAACAATAGCAGCAGCAAAAGACTAAGAGAAACTCAGATGATACCAACAATCATAACAATTTTTATCTTTTTAAAGCGTGGCACACACTGTCTATATACATCTGAGTACCACTCAGCTTTCTGAAACCTATGAGATTCCTGCTATTCTCCAATGTTCTCTCATTTAGAAAATGGTGTGTGCAATATCTGCTTTCAATTCAACTAAATAGGGATCAGCATTTACTGTGGCAGCAACACTACCACTGAAAAAATTGAAAGGCATAAGGTACTTTGCCAGAAAAAGAGTTGCTGAAAAAAATAAATTCAATTGACAGCTCAAATGTGATCTTTTGAGAACATAGTTTACACGTCTTTTTTTCTTCCTAAGTAGTTTTCCAGCACATTCATGAATAAAATTAAATGACATACATTAAATAATTTATATTACACATTATATAATGTATATATATACATGTTTCCACATAAACGTTTTTCAAGGATATTGCCATATCCTTTGTATTTATAAGAATAGTGGTTGCTTTATCAATGACTGCAATTTTGTTTTTGCCATATGTGTAATCAGAAATATATGTTTGGGTGAAAAAGCAACAAGTACAAGACCAGCCTTTTACTAACTAATGGAATAATGGCAATAAGAATTTATTGAGCACTTAAATGTTCCTGGGCTTTTATTTTATATTGTAGGTACAAAATCTCCTTGGTTGTTTATTGCAGGGATGTGATGGGTATTATTTGCTGTCTTTATCTTATGGAGAAGATAGAGATTAAGAATGAATGGATGACTTTCTCTTAATGATTTATTTCCTAAATGAGATGTCTTGGACTTTTGCAAGAGTCAAATCTTTTTTTTTCAGAATACTTGCAGCAGTTGGAAATAAACCTACTTGGTTAATTTTTTTATTGGAAGATATTTTATGTTTTGGTAGCTTTGATCTTTTTTTCTTTTCTTTTTTTTTTTTTTTTGGCTACAACTTCTGAAAGGTCAGTACTCACTAGGATATTTCCTCAATGAATATTTTCCTAATATTTCCCTTCTGTGTGCCAAAGAATATTTTCACAGCCAAAAGTTTACCAAGAACGAGTAAATGCAAGGAAGTCGGGACACTTCACATTTCGTTGTATCACTTTCTTAAAAATAAAAAGAAAATGAAAATAGAAACGATTCCTTATGATTATAACTGAGGATAAGTGAACAAATGTAAAAAACTTAGCACAGTACCAAGATCTCATTATATGTCAAAACTTTATTACATAATCTTAGATTATTTGATGCATGTTTAATGCATTTTTCTAGCTTATGCTAGAAGTGTATAGTTTAGGTAGAAACCCCACTTGATGAGAAGCTGAGTCAAAATGTGTTTAAATACAAATACCATTAGTAGTGTCCAGCAAATTCCATCAGTAGGGTCTGCCTGAATTTTAGCTGTGTGGACATATCAATTAGAATTCTTTCAATGTCAAATAATAGAGAACCCAAATCTATGTATAAAAATGGAAGAAATGTTGTAAGTGCATGTAACTGAAATTCTAGAGGTGAAATTCTAGGTGTTCTCGCTTATTTACCTGCTCATCCCTTATCTTGCCTGTTGTGATTGTTTATACCTATATGTCCCACCCAAAGCCTCATGCACTAATAGGTGGGGTTTTGGAGTAGTGACTGGATTATGAATCTGTGATTCTGGATTAGTCCATTGATTTGTTTAGTACAGTTTTGGATATGGTTGATGGATTTACTGAAGACAGAAGACACACCCTGAATGTGTGTGACACCAGGCAATAGGTTTCTCGCCTGGGTGGAATAAAAAGGGAAAGAACAAGGAAGGGTTGCTGCTTCCCACTGCCCTACCATAGACTATTTCTCTTGCACTATGCTGCCCTACTGTGGAGTCAATCAACCATGGACTGAAATCTCAACACACTGTTAGCTCAAATCAACACTTTAGCCTTTAACTTGTGGGTTTGAGGCTTATTTCACAGTGATGAGGAAGTAATTAAGACATCTGTCTTTGTAGTGTTAGTGCCACATGTTCTTGTTTGACAACAGTGACCTGAGGCTTAACTTGTGGATATAGCAATATGTAAAGAAAAAGAACATACTTCTCTCAGCCATTTAAGCAATATTCAAGAAAACTGGACATATTTTTCACATGCTAGTTCCTGAACAGTGAAAATTAAATTTGTTGATGGGCCTAAAACTTAAAATACACACTCACACACATGCATACACACACACACACACATACACACACACACTGAAACAGATAAAATAATGATATCAAAATACTTTCTTGTGAAAAATTAATTTAATTCTAAATTATTATTTAAAAAAAAAACAAAGCCAATTTACCCAGTTTCCCCTCTCAGTCCTTGGACTATACATTTATAAAAAGGCAAAATAGGAAGGCAAGCCAGTATTCACTGATTGAACAAAAACATTTTTTTCAATGAACTTTTGAAAAAGAAGTGATTTATTTTAGTGGCAATGGCTTAATGTCATTGAGGCTCTCCTGTTTTGTTTATTTATTTGTTTGTTTGGGTTGTTTGTTTTGGAGATGAAATTTCATTATATTTTTCTGGCCAGTCCCAAACATCTGGGCTCAAGCAATCCTTTTTCCTCCTCTTTCAGAATAGCTGAAACTATAAGCATGTTATTGCCTAACTGCATTTCTGAGTGGATGGATTCAGACAATCAAATCTCCTCAGCTAATACACATACCTTCATTGAGAATAAATAATACTCAGAGGTAGAGAAAATACTGTCAAAACTGTTAGACTGAGATAAATTGTAGGTACTAAGATACACCAGCTATACTGATTTCATTAATTTGTTTATGCCATTTGAAAAAAACCAGAACTTAAGACAGAGTAAACAAACACACATACAAACATAAAATTTGTTGTGACAGCACAATGAGACAATACACAGAAAGCATTTAATACATTTGTTCTTCCAGAGTACGCAGTTTATATATATTTTTCTTATTAACAACACACTGAAGTGCAACTTCTGTCATCATAGTGTACTATCCAGTAGAAGGAATGACAGGAATAACCAATAAAATATATTACAACAATAGAATCAACATTAGACGGTATGAATTTGCAGGTCCATGAGAAGCAGCACTGTTTCCTTGAGGTAGTCAAACACTGCACAGAGAAACATAAAATACATAGTGCTTAAAATGATTCCTGCAAGGTCCCCCTCATAGAGGCTGCAACATGCAGCAAGCCTCGGGGGTGTGGGGAAACAAGACGATCAAGTTAAACAACTCCTAGCACAGATGAGAACACCGGCTTTCATAGCAAGTCTGCACACTCTTACCCAAAGCAAAGATGTTCTGCTGCAGACCCAACTGAGAAAGCAAAAGTGACAGAGAAAACAGATTTCCTCTTTATAATGTGTCAGGGAACTTGGAGTAGATTAAATCCTTGTAGAAAGGCAATAGAAAGGCTCTGCAGCTATTTTGACAGAGCTGAAATAGAGCCAGCAGCCCATTACTTTAATTCTGAAGGAAACCAGACTGATTGGCATCAGAGCCATTCAAGAAAGGTGGGAAGATTGATGACACGGTCCCAAGTGACATCTTAGAGCAATGGCAGGCTTTCAATACTGGGCAGACTTCCAACTGACACCCAAATTATCTTCACATACGCTAAATCCCCCAGGCCCCTGCTGATGTATGTATTGTCAAGAGGGAGGTAACATAGTAAACACAAGATTCACCTTCATTTTACTAACTTTTCTTGTAAACAGTTACTCAAGGATTATTGTTAAATGGTGCTGAAATTTGTATATCATACAACAGAACATTATGTGTCTGATACATTACCATATTTACTAGCCAAATGCTATCTCTATATTACCTGGATTCCATTCTACCCATTTTCAAAACAAGGATCCAGGAAACTTGAGTTACAATATTTCCCCCACAACACTGCAATGTCCTAGGAGAAATACTGCAATCCAGGTATAACTTAGATAAGAGGGCAGTTTGATTCAATATGCTTAATTCCAGCATTTACAAGTTAGAGTTTGAAATCAATAAACATTGTACTTTTCCATCAGATGCTAAGGTTTTTCAATAATTTCTAACTCAAAGAGCTCATGTTGAAACATGTGAAGATAAACCCTGAAGCCATCCTCAGGCCTAAATTATACTCCTTATTATGATTGAAATCAAAGATCTAAATGTAATTCAGCTAGAGATGATACTGTCTATTCTCAAAATGAAAAATAATCAGGCATCATTTATAAACGCTTCTTAAATTCAGATCCAAATTTTGAAGTTTTTGACTTATTTTAACTGGTTCTATATGTACCAAAATTGCTCACTTCAGTTTTATGTGAGAAAAACGCACAATAAAAAATTCTGTACCCACTGTCAGAATTTAAATGCTCTGTTTGATGCAGTTAAAAAATAAACCTGAAGCTATGGTCATTAACAAATATATTAACGTATTTTTTTTCATTTTTGAGCTCAGGATATTTTGCAGAATATAATTTGAACTACTTTCAGATAAAAGATTTTCATAATATAAAATTAAATTATTCAAAGTTATGAATAAATATTCAGTGAAAATTATTTTAATGTTTGAAAGCAATAGTTCATTTTATCATGCCCTCATAGTTCTGATTTGCTTCACTGCCTTACCTTTTTCCTCATACAACCATAAGTTGTGCTTTAAAAATATATATGTATATTCCTTGGGAATAATGAGAAAACTTTGCTCCTACCAGCTGGCCTAAAAATATGAAAAACACGGATATAAAAGTACATTTTTCAGTTCATAAAAACCTCTCTAATGAGACAGAGGAGCATATGAATTGCTTCTAATGAGCTCAGAATTATATATACTTCCCTTGGTTTAATTTTCTAAGTGTTCCTAGATATTTTTTGTTGTGCTTATTATAAAACAAGAAGTGGCCACTAGGCTGTGATAAACCAATTTGTGAGATTAAAATGCTGAACTTGAACAGTTTCATTAAATTCTAAGTCATGAGTTGAAGTCGGAATTTTAAAAGCCTCTTTTTCTTATTTACACAAGACCCCACAGCATTTATGCAAGCAGAACGTCTGCCACTTAATGCCAGTTCCATTGACGAGCTCTGGGAGGACCCTTTAGGGTGCTGGTTCTATGCTTTAGTGGAACTTCACCCTCACACACACACTCCCTCCAAACACTGCAGAGTTCAAACTTTAATGACGTTAAAACTTGATGCCCCATAATTCTCTAAGTTTGTTTCCTCACTAGGACTCATCTACCTACATGATTAAAAATAAGTTTTCATATGCCTTATTTATTATGTTGTACCTGACAAGATTTAGAAAACTGGCTATTCTGTCAAAAAGAAATTGATCATTTCATTGTGTACTGTTACTAAGGTAAAGATAAGCAGAATTATGGTAACTATTATTTGTATGCAAACTACAGCATCCAGTTAATTAGTGGTGCTACTTAGAAATTATGAGTTTCTCAAAGAACTGCAGGGTGTAATAAAATAGAATGGAAGATCATTAGCTTTCAGTAATGAAGTTCAAGAAAAATAAGCACAAATCTGCCTTACTTTAACCCACGAGACCCAAATTAAAATATATGATATGAACATGAGCATATACCACCTAATTCAAATAAAATGCAGTATAAATTTCAGTATAGATTTAAACACATGAATAAATTTAAATTCCTAGTAAACACACCATCAGAGTATCTTATCATTCTCAATTTCATCTGTTACCATACTTATAATAATGTGTGGCCACCATCGCATTAAGGGAAATGTTATTTACATGGTTTCAAACAACTAAACTACCTTCTATTATTACAAATGAAAATACTATTATAAAAGATTCATGCATTTGTCTTACTTTTTCCATATATGTAATTTTCCATACTACATGTTCATGTATATATAATGGATATTTATGTATACATTATGCAATTATATGTATATGTGCATATTTATCTATAACTCGTCCATTTGAGGAATACACTTTCAATAGGTGAAAGAGAGATTTGATTCAATGTCTTTATTTTCTTTTCATACTCTTAAAAAAATCCAACAAATCAAAAGTATTACATGTCAAAATTTTACAACACCATGTCAATATTTACAGGAAGAGTTTTGCTGTTTATGTGGTTTTTTAATCCCAAAGCTGCCATATATTATGTGAATAACCCTGGAGCTTATTGTTTAATTTCCTTATGGTTCATTTTCTTCATTTCCAGATAGGATACCTGCAGTATAGAGATGAAGCGAAGACATAATTATGGGAAGAATGTGAAGTCATTAGCACAGAACCTGACGTCATAGACACTGAATAAATATTATCTAAAGTGTATTTTTATCCTTAGCCTTGATAATTTTTCCAAACCACCATGTTCTTCAGGTTAATATTATGGGTGAGTAAGGAAATGGTCATGCACTCCATCCTTCAGTTGTAAGTAGAGATAAATTGCAATTGCACCAAGTATGGAGTACATATTGCAAATAGACCACAGAAATTCAGAACAAGAATCATCCTTTTCAGGAACTTGAACCATCCAAACAAAGGGGAGGGGGGTGGCTATTTTTGCATTACTTTATGTTTTAAGGGCTTACAGACAAAGCTGTGTTCCCAAATACCCTTTAAGTACATATCACAGTCATATGCTTTTGGTAAAGTGACTCCAAAAGAGTCACAAAGGGTTCCGAATGGTAAACACATGTTTACCTTTGCAGAAGGTCAGTGCACACTTGTCTGTGTGCCTTCCTTCTGGACTCAGTGAGTGTTGCTAAGTCAAAGGCCATTCACCTAATTTCAACCCACGAGAATTACCCTCGGAGTTAAAGAACCACTAATAATTGAGATAAAACACCAAAAAATGTACGTTCAAAGTTAACTTTTCAGCACTCCATCAGGTTATATCGCAATAAACTCCTTATAGTAAAACTGATGCAATGAGAAATCACTTTTAGATGGAAGATTTGGGCATCACAGAGTGGCTTTGGTATGTTCACATGAATTTATGTATGCATGTATGTATATATGTATTTATGTACATATGTGTGTATATATACATGTGTGTTAAAAAATGAGTCCATTACTGACCAAGTTTATGCACACACGTATGTAAGATGACTTAAGACAGAAAAATCATAAAAAAGTAGACCATCATAAATTGAACCTGAAAATTAACTACAACATAATTATAATATAAATGTAGTTCATTTTTCTTACTGAACTTATAGAATCCACACATACATCTCAGCTAGGACATCATAAGCCTTAAGACATTAACCTGCCTGTAAATCTGTGGAGCAGAGCAAAGGTCTTATTAACGGAAAAGAAAAGACTTAGAAGAGAGTCAAAAATGGGTCACAAATTTGTTTATGTTTGCAATTTGTTTTCATGTAGGCTGTCATAGTCAAAGAAACTACTTCTCTTTCCAGATGACAGTTTTTATATTAGACTTTCTTTAGGTATTTTTATGATTATTTCTCACTTAGGATAGTCGATTAATAAATGTAATGCTTCATCTTTCACTGAACATTACATCTGTTGGAAAGGAAAACTGTCAGCAAAACATTTAGCATTTAAAACTAGAGTGACCTTAGTTCTGTGCACCACTGTGATTAGTATGGACTCTGATATCAGGTACATCACCATCTACCTTAGATACCAAGATAAAGAGCTTCTAACTCTAGCGTAGAGGACATAGAATAATGGTGTGATACTTGGGCAGTGAAACATAAAGGACAAACTAGTGTGATTATATTTGATTTGTGTTGACTTAGAAACTGAAAAAGGTCCCTTCGACTTGAGAAGGCCAGCAAATGAGGACAGAAATGACCTGTCAGATTTGTCTTTTTTGTAGCAGCTGTGCTGCTTAAAAACCTCACTTCAGCACAGACCTTCTCTCTCCGAAATTCTCTTAAATTTTGTCAGTTTTAAGCTAACATTAACAGTGGCAACAGAATAGAATTCCAGGAGAGAAGGATGTGCTTTTGTTATTAAGTGGGCTGTGTTTTTTTCTTCTTTTAATATTGTTGGCTTTAATTTAAAACACACGTCATGAGTTTCCCTGTTTTCCAGGCACTCTGGTTATCACTGCACACACACACACATACACACACACGCACACACACACACAAAGTCATTTCACATTCATCTGTGTGTACAACACTGATTCTTACTATACCACAATTATCTCATACACATCAACTTATACAGTATCCTTAACTAAGCACAATGATAAATATTTCATGGCTTTGCCATATTTAGAATTGTTTATTCAATGTTTTATAAAACATAATATTTAGAGCAATTCAACTAATCTGTAAAACACTAAAGCTGTGACTACAGATATAAATTTGCCAAACAAATTTTAGGAAGGAGCTCTAAGGGTGACCCTTAATGTAAATTGTAGACTTTCAGTGATAATGAAATGTCAATGTACATTTGACAAATGCACCGCTCTGGTATCAGATACTGATTAACAATGGTGGGTGTAAATGTGTGGGGCTAGGGATTCTATTGAAAATGTTCGCTCTTTCAATTTTGTTTTGAAATTAAAACTGCCCTAAAATTATACAAATTTTTCAATGTATAAATTCTAGTTTTCCTGCACATTATGAGATTTAACATCTAAGTATACACACACCTTGTTCATGTTATTTTCTCTAATGTTTGCCTCTTTGAAAACATTTTTCTGTTACTATTATTCATAATGTTGGAGTGAAAATATGGACTACATACTTTCTTGGGCATATTTCAGACAGTGTCTTAAAAATTGTTAGGTAATATATATATTATATGTGAAGTTTATCTTCAACTTTACAAGCTATAGATCAACTGTGCTCAAAACTGTTGTAAAATTTTGTATTGCCACAAAACTGTTTAAGAAGTTTTCTTGACCCACTTTCATGCTAAACTAGAGAACTATTAAGATTCTTAAATTTTGCAGATATGAAAATATAAAATTATGTCTTTGCATTACTTTTCATTCATCTAAATACAAGGGGAAGTCTTATATTTATTGGCAATATGGTTCTACTTCTAATTTTTCTTAGTATCTTCACCCACTGGTTATTGAGTTTTGTCTTTTTATTGTTAATATTTATTTGTAATATTTCTACTTAATGTGTTTAATATTCTAGAGATCAAGGTTTAAAGGTATTTTATTATTGTAAGGCTATTCCTTTATTCTACAATTTCATAAATTTTTCATTGTACTTATGAATCGCTACTTTTAAAACATCATTGTGTATCTTAATATTCTTCACTATGCTTTTCTCATTATCTCTTATATATTTCTTATTTTTAAAAGCTGAAAAGTATTGCATTGGCATCAAAATTTTTATTTAATTAGAAGGGCTTGGGCATATACTCTGAGATGAAGATCACATTTCATTTCATATTGTTTTTTTCAGATAAATACCTGTGCACATGAGACTCTTTTTGCAACATTCTCCTCATCTTTTCTATTTTTTAGCATGAATACTTAAAATTTATTTTTTCACAATCCTGGAAGATAAAAGCACAAGATCAAGTGTTTGCAAGGGGATTTTTGTTTGAGATCTCTTCCTTTAGTGGGTAGACAGCCACTGTTTCCTAATGTCATCATGTCGCCTGTGCTGTATATGGATTAGTTATTTGTCTAAAAATCCATCATTAGATTAGGGTGCACCCTAAAGACAAATGACCTTATAGAATATTTTAATATGTGCTTTTATTATAAAGCTAATTTAAATACAACTTGTGTGTTACAGAAGCATGTATGGTAGCAATGATTGATGTAAGTTTTTATGCCTTTTATATTCTAAATACTGTTCTTTCTTGTTTTTTCATAATACTTGATGAGGGATAGGGTGTGTCTCCTATGAAATTCTTCAAGATTATCATGAATCCTCTTATAATGTTCAGTTCCCTATGATTTTCTTATGTATTTTCTATTAAATTTATTCATAGTTACCAAATAGCTAGGTTCCCATTACAATAATTTCTGCTATTCTACTTTATTTTCAGTGTTCTATTATATAAATAATACAGAGAAGTATTATGCAGCTGATAATGTGTTGATCATAATAACTTGCTGTTTTTTATTAAAATTTTCTTAGCAGTAAATTATGCTCTTCATTTGTGAAATTTTGTTTCTCCTTTTTTTTTGTTTCTCCTTTTCTAATCCATTTCTCTTTCTCTCTTTCTCTTCGGCCTTCATTTTTCCTCTTTCAATTCTGTATCATTTTTCTCTTATTTCAACAACTAGATACTGGATATAAAGCTAAATAAAATTTGTGAGGGAAGGAATCCTTAATATCTTCTGAATGTAATTCAAATACTGTTAAAAATTTTTTAATTTAGTATCTGACTTTCTGTACATAAACAATGAAAACCTAGTTGTAGATCCTTTATTACAGAACATAAGTATTTCTCTTCTTTTTTTAAACTTTACTTTGTTAACTCTTTATAATTAAAGAGGTTGATTTCCTTCAATGATTTTATTTATGGATATGGAGCTGATCCTTACTTTTTCTCCTTAATCATGTCACATGCTTTCACATTTGCATGACCTTTTCATTTTCCTCTTGATTTGGGATTCAGTTTTTAATCACTATTGTTACTGAGCAGTTAAGAGCTTTATGTAAGTTTTTTTTTATTATTCACTACATGTTCCCTCTAATGCCCACAGACAAGTGAGGGTCTTGTAAGGAGATGATACTGATAAAGAAGAACACAAGTGCTCAAATCCTCTGATTTGATTTCTTGGACTTAATGAGTAACGTATGTATAAACCATTGATCTGCAATACCAAGAGAACGTTATTGAATATAGAAGGGGAAACGTTACTCATCTGATATGACCTGAATTTAAATATGAATGAATGATTGATTTTGGATTTTCAAATTGAAGTGTGCATACATATCTGCTTAAAGAAACCTGCCTATTCAGTGAGAAAAGATAATTGTAATTTTTGGCTAAAACACACTTTAACTGTTTCAACATAAAGAAAATTTTTAGCCAGGGATTTAGCTCAGTGGCATAAGCAACTGCCTGGCAGGTATGAGGTTGTGAGTTCAATCCCTGATACAAAAAAAAAATATTCTACTAATGATTGGACCAATGATTGTCATATCACAAAACCAAGAAGCAAAATGCTTAGCCAGTGAATTTGTTTTTATTTTTTAAAGAATTTACTTTCATGAAAATTTCATGAAATTGGCAAATATTACAGAGTTTCTTATCTCACCCAGATTTATGCAAGGCAAGCTCATGATTTCAGCCAGTGATAAACTTAATAAACATTCTGAAAAATTCTAAATTAGCAATGAGGCCAACCTGGAAAGCTTTCAACAGTAAGGCATACTGATTAAATCAGTACAAATGGATCTATTTCTGACTGATTTATTCTGAAGATATTTGGGGATATTATATGCTTTTAATTAATTTTATCAAAATGTATTTTAAATTGTTATCGATAAAATGGGAAAATACTACTTTAAGTTTTCTTTCTAAAAACTTACATATATTTCTAAGAATACTGATAATTTAATTATACTTGAAAATCTAGGAGCATACAGCAGGGATCGGGAGTGACTTTGGGGATCGCAAAAATATATTTGTTATAATTTTCAAATACATATATTGAAAATGTTTTTCAAAAGCAGAACAAAAAATGTTGCTTTTGTAGGTCTTGTGAAAGATTTGATAGTGATATTGCAGATTGCTTTTAAAATTGGGATGGGATGGCATAAAATCAAAAGCTAATTGGTAAAGATACTCAGGCTTATGAAATTTCTCAGTAACAACAAATGTATTGAACATTTCCTACTGCCACTTACCAAGTAAGCTGTATTATTACTCCATTTTATAAGGAAACTGGTAATTTAAGGGCTTAAGCAACTTGTTTAAAGCTGTACAGCTAGGCACAGAGTCCAGAGTAGAATAGAATCTCATTGTGAGTTTTTAATTTATAATTTGTTTTATTTTACTTTATTGCATTTTTAAAAAGCAAAACAACAAAGGATAGTAATGATACAGAATTTCAAAAAAAGTAGCAAATTAACACTAATTAATATATTGCAGATTGTTATCTTAGAAGTAGCTAATCAAGGAAAAGAAAGTGCTCAAAAGGAAAGAACAACTGGGATAGGAGAAAGGAGAGAAGGAAGAAGGGAAAAGACTATATATATATATACACACAAAATAGATAGCCATACTACTAATCTCTGTTAGTTCATCCCAAACAACAGTCTGTGCTTTCACTGTTTGATTGTTTGATCACTTTTTTCTAGTCATGTTGAGTTTTTGCATGCATTTGTTTCATTTAACTAGATCAAGGAGAATCTTGCAGTTATCTATTTTTTAATTAGTAAAGAAAGTTTTGCTCCAGAATTGTAAGAAAAATAGAAGTAACAAAATGGACACAGACAAAGATTTTTCATGTATTTTTATAGAGAATATTTGATGAAAATTAAGGGAGAATGGAAGATTTCTAGACTTCATTGACTTTTTGACATTCTGAATATTAAATCTTCCCAATCATTTCCCCTATATGTAGAATATTATCTGAAATTAAACTCAATTTTTACAATTCTAAAGTATATTTTGAGATAATTTAGATAAAATGTCTCTTAATGGAAATTCTTAGAAAAACCACAAGTTGAATTATTTTTGCTTTAGATGGAAAAGTAGTGAAGGGTAGAAATATGTAAATGATTTCTAAACTGTGGGATTGGTAGGAGGGTATTTCAAGGGAGAGAACAAGCAGCAAACAGAAATAAACATCATTTCCACCCCGGGAGCTACATGCTCAAAGGTGATGTCTTTCTGCATGATGAGCCCAAGATCAATGACTTGCAAGCTAGAGATATCCCATAGCTGCCCTCTAGCTCCATGTTGCAAGGTCAAGTCGTAGTACCAGCAGGATTCTCATATCTTTTGAAACACTTGCTAAATTCTGAATATAATATGTGTTAAAAAGGAATTTTGTGGAAGTGTGGAAATTATATAAATATTTTTGATAGAAATTATTTGGTAGAAGATGGTAAAAAGAACAGAGTAGAAAGAATCCTGGGATTAGGCACACCAGAGTTTTAATCCTTACCATGCTTACCTACTATCTGGATGAAGTGGGCTTTGAAATAGAGCAATCTGAGGCACGTTGGCACATGCTTGTAATCCTAGCACTCTGGGAGGCTGAGGTAGGAAGATCCAGAGTTTGAGCCAATTCTATGCATTATGGAGTTTTAGTGAGAAAAGTTCTCAAATAAAAAAATAAAAATTTAGAAACAAGAATCTGTAAATATAGCTCTGGGTGATTTTAGATAGATAGGTAGATGATAGCTAGCTAACTAGCGAGATAGATAGATAAAGAGATAAAGAAATGTATGTACAGTGACTATTCTGAGCCAGTGTAAATTATGTCAAATGTGAGTTGGTTCATAATCACAACCCTACTTGTTCTTAAACTGTGTATAACATTCTAATCATTTCAGTAGTATTTGGCTGGAGGCACCAGGATAAGACACACTTCCCTGTAGTAATTGAAGATAAGGGCATTTATTCCTTGACATGCTTTGTTTGATTTTGGTTCCTCCTCTCCCTATTCACTGTGACTTATGTCTAGACATCTCCACAAAGGTCATGCAGTCATAGGGGTGCTTTTTAGAATTGGATGAATCTAGAGTATGTGGTGCTGGGATTAAGGATGTGTGGTTACCAAATCAGCCTACTGATGCTAGGTTTGGCATAGTTCTGGCCTGGATTAAATGATGAATGCTACAACCAACCTAGGGTGGGCAGCCTGTATGAACTATAAGGGACAGAGAGTTAATGTACTCTCACCTGCCTGCTTGCCTAGGTTTTTTTGTTTGTTTGTTTATTTGTTTGTTTGGTTGTTTTTTTTTTTTTTTTCCTTTCCTCTGCAGTGTCCCTATGCCTTGGAGATAGCTGGCTATGGAATGAAACCTCCACAAACTTCAAGCCAAATAAACCTTTTCTCCTTTAATTTGGGTGTCTGATATTTTATTTCAGCAATGAGAAAAGCACTAAGGCACCACTACTAATCCCCCCATACCTCCATACTAGTGTTTAAACCTTGGGCTTTTGCACTGAGCAATATCCTGATTCTTTATGTATTTGTTTTTCATATTTTGACAGGGTTTTCATCAGTCATAAACTTGCCCAGACTGGGCTCAGACTTGGGATCTTCCTGTTTCAGGCTCCTGGTGTATGATCCTTTTGTCTATTTCAAGTTTCTGCTTCCATATCAGCACTTTCATGATCTACTCCTGCTTTAACTCTTTAAATTTGAATCCCTTCCTCAGGTTCTGATTCAGAGCAAAAACAATCTGAGATACTCAGATTTTTTTCTTTGTTTTTTTTTAATATCTGAAGTTGTTATTCATGGGACATTTCCATTCCATTTCTAATATGAAAAATATTTGGAATTTACAATTTCCGACCTTACAAGCAAAGTTGACCAAAGTAAATTTGGATTACTTTCTTGAAACTGTCAGAGAAGAGAAACCAAAGGACAAACTGCTACCATAATTTCTGGAGAAATAGGCACATGAAGTGAATCTAGTTACCCAAGTAGAAAATTCTGAAGGCGTAATTGGTAAGAGCAGTAAAGTTTTAATTTGGAAAAATTGCATTTATAGGAAGGCCTTGCATTCTTCTTTTTAAGTTTTATCTCCAGAGTTTCAATAGTTATTACTGAAGAAGATAGAAATAAGTCCTTGTAGAAGATTTAAGAAAAGTAACCTCCAAGGTGTACTCTCTGTGGGCTAAAAGAAATGAAAGATTTTTTAAAAAGACTTGACCAGACCTCTTGCACCCTAGAAGAAGGCCATTTATCTATCTCCAGTCTGTTCCTGCCTTGCTGCCCCAAGCAAGGGCAGAGGAAACTGCAAAACACTTACAGAGTTATCCCTGGGATACAAGACCCCTAAAAGAATGAAATTAGTCTTTTGTAGGATGTTTTACCTTCTCCCCTTTCTTGCCATCATGCCACAGGGCTCCAGTATAACAGTGGATTATAGCTGGAATAGCTGTAAAACACACACTCTGAGAAGTAATTTGTCTTTAATCTAGAAATGTGGGAGGTCAAAATGCAACCACAGAGCAAAAAAATAACAAAAATATTTAAGACTTTGGCACATATAAAATCAAGCTATAGCAATAATTACTTCTAGTTGTGCAATTCTAAATGCATGTTTTAAAAGACGTTGGGTTGGAGGAAAACATGAGCCCCAACTGGATGCTGATCTAGCAAGCCCACCTTTAATATAAAGACTTAACTAGGTTGACATGAAAAGAATGTAGAAAAAGCCACGATAAAATGAACCAAAAGAACTCTAAAAGTAGCTGTACTAATTTCAGACAGAGAGATTTTGGGACAAAGAAGATTATCAAGGATAAAAAGGGACATATCTAAAGATAAAAGGATGTATTTGCCAACAAGCAGAAATAATCCTAAAAAAGTATGCATCTAATAATGCAGAGTGAAAGTCATGGAAAGATAGCTAAGAAAGTCAAATTTCACAACAACTTGCAGATTGTACTATACATTTATATATAATACATAGGTCAAATAATTTTCAAAGGATTTATACTTTGAACTTAATTAAAATTTAAATATAACCTAACTAAATTTATGCACAAAAACATATGGTAGGAAAACAAAAAGGAGAAATAATCAAATTCCACAGTCTAAACCTCAGTTTCAAACTGGAGAGGAACAATTTAAACCTTAGCAAAACCAAGAAAGGAAATAATAGCGAGGCACCGTAGCACTGGCTTATAAC
Source organism: Dasyprocta punctata (assembly GCA_004363535.1). NCBI lineage: Eukaryota > Metazoa > Chordata > Mammalia > Rodentia > Dasyproctidae > Dasyprocta > Dasyprocta punctata. The sequence continues at coordinate 23,764 of RJWM01027281.1, forward strand.
CCAAGCGTTCTTAGAGTCTCAGACAAGAAAATCACTAGTTCAAATCCAGCCTGGGTAATTCAGTGATTATCAAGACCATACCTGAAAATTAAAAAATTAAAAATAAATGAATTTTTAAAAATGGTCAAAGATACAGCTCTATGTGAAGGATCTAGGTTCAACTCAGTGTGACAAACAAAAATAACAAACACTAGAGATAGGAATTAGTGAAATAGACACTAAAGAATAGGAAAACACTGAAGAAAAATAATTAAGCAAAAAGATTGCTCTTCATAAATATTAACAATATGGATCAAGTTTTATCTAGATTGATGAGTGAATAAAAGAGAAAACCACAGATATAGGACCCAAAAGAGCATCATGAGAAATAAAATAGGATATATTACTATTATCCTCACTGACATGGAAAGCATTATAAAGGGACACTAAGAACAAACAGTTTTGTGCTACTTGGACAGTTTGCTCACTTGCACGACGCAAATCTCTCCAAAGACCAAACTACCAAAATTGACTTAACATGAAACAGTTTTTCCTGCTGATGAATTCCAAATATCTTATGGAATACTCCTCTCCCACAGAGGTGGAGATTAACTCCCTACTCCTCACAGCTAAAGTGATTTCTCTTTATACTAAAAAAAATGCCAAGCACCTGAGGGAGGGACCATTTTATGTTAGAGAAATCTGACATAGTTTCCCAGGTAATCAAGGTCAAAATCAAAGTCGTGATATAAAAAGTTCACTTCTGGAGTCTTCTTTCCTAAAACTCATATTCTACTCAAATCATGAAAAAACTCATCTGGGAACGAGAACTCAATAGAAGAAGTTTGCACAAAATATCTTCAAAAGTACTCCTTAAAACTGTCAAATTATCAAAAACAAGTAAAGTCTGTGTAACTATAATACTCTTAAGTAAGCTTAGCAAAGCATAGCAACAAAATATTAATGGTATTTCCTGGATAGGATCCTGAATGGAAAATGGACATCAAATGTAATTTAAGGAAATGTAAAATCTGGGCTCAAGGTTGTCATATATGAGTACTGGTTGTCTAACTCTAAAAGTGTGTCATACTAATGTAAGGTGTTAATAATACAACTTTCTCAACTTCACAATAAGTTCGAACTGCTTTAAAATGTAGAAGTTTGTTTAAAAAATGAAGCAACAATCCTAATTTTGATGAACACGTTCACCTACTATTATACAATGTTATGAACCTCAATGATGATCCTCAAATAAATCCTTTGCAGTCTTCATTTTCCTTCCTTCCTGCCCTCCTTCCTTCATTTTTGGGCTAAAATTCTTATCTTCAGAATACCTGTGGCTAGTAAGCATTTAGCAGTGAGGAAACCATGTAATAACAATTATTTTTAACTTCAGAAAATTCTTATATTAGTTGATTCAAAAAGTTTTACCTATGAGTGTTTCAAGTGGATTTAATAAGAGTGGGAGAGAGCTCAATAAATTGGTCCAGAAGGATTGATTTCCTTAGTCTTATGTATTCATCTCTAATAAAGAGTAATTTTGTATTTTTATTGAGAATTATTTACTTGTAACAGGGATTCAGGTACCAGTTTTTTCCATTAAATAAATTAATATTCCATATGCAGAGGAATAGGATTATATCAATAATCAGGTCAAATACACACCTCAGATGTGTCAAGTGAAAACTGAGGGAAGCATTCATTATTTTTCAATCCATAATCACCCTCTACTTGGAACTTCTCTGGGTGAACGTACTAGAGTGCATTCAAGTTAGACAGACTAGGTCAAGCCATTCTGGCTACTGGGAAGTCCATCTCTTCCTGAGGACTTCAAAGCAAGAGGACTTGAGACAAAGTTATCATAAAAGTATTTTTATTTAATTCCTCATGATTGCTTTCTTTTTTTCTTCCATTCTCTTTCTCTTTTTTGTTTAAAAATATATTTCCTCAAATAAATCCACCATAGAAACTATGTGTTCATCTTTAAACTAGAAATTCTTACAAATAATTTGTTTGCAGTAAGCAGTGAATTGGTAGATGCACATATGTTTCTGAACTATTAGTGTATGACCAATTTATCCCAGTTAACCCTGGAAATTTCCTGGTTTCAGCAATAAAAGTCCTGCATCCTAGGAAACCTCTCAGTGCCAGGCAAACTGGGGCAGTTGTTCAACCTAGCACAAGGTTTAGTGTTTACATGTGGGATGGTTTCAGAAACTCAAATGGAAGAAAGTGTGAAAGTAAGGAGAGCAAACTTTAGCTGCACAACTGTTAAGAACTTTGTCTTATGCAGTCTCACATATCCTGGTGTGCAATTGAAGCCATGTGGCTTATTTCACAGCTGTTCATAGTATTTGTTTTAAAGAAGATTTCAAAACTTCCCAGGAAAACAACAGAGACAACACAAAAGGGTACTACTAGTTTTGTTATCCTGAGTGTCCAATAATTAAATAAGTCAACTGCAGGTACTAAATTAGAAAATATATAAATAAGATGGAGTTTATTCATACAGATTGTTTTTGCTGATGAGAATTAATAAAGTCAAATATAATTGGGCATTATTTTCTAACGTAAGCTATATGTGCAATACATAACTTTAGCAAATTTCAGGGAATATATTTCTAGTTAAACAGCTTGCTATTGTTTTAATCATTTGAAAGGAAATGCAATATCAATGAATAACACAAGTAAAAAAATTCGTGCATGACAAATTCTTAAAATTATACCATCCTATGAAAAATTTCTTTTCAGAAAGATCGCAGAAAATTTAACTTTTTAGATTTGTCTAATTAAACAACATTATGTATATGTACTTGTTTTATGAAGCACATATTCTTTTACTGAAATTATTGCTTGAATTTTGGAAACTGATGAAAATTAAGCTCATAAAAATTTAATGCCATGAAACCTAAGTATGGAATATATGCAGTTTTTTTGAGAAATCACATTGAGCCTGGATAGATTACATTTAATTTTAGCCACTAATTTTGAAAAAGAGTAGTTTCCTTTGAAAAATATGTAGCTCTTCTTTTTTCAGAGATGAAGTGAGAATAATTCTGTTGCTAAAATATCAGGACAAGCTTAACGTCACCAGGAAGGAGGAGGTGAAAGTTCTTGAGAAAACTGAGATAACTAAGCAGTTTCCTCTGCAGCAATGCCATTATGTAACCTCATTTTGGATGTTCGACGTGGACTCATGCAGAAGGAGTAGAAAACTGACATGATTTGAGGAATAAAATCTTTTGTGATGTAAGAGGTCTGGACA
>RJWM01027282.1:0-27080 GCA_004363535.1 Dasyprocta punctata
GTCTCACTGTGTAGTTCAGGCTGGCCTTGAACTCATGGTGATCCTCCTGCCTCAGCCTCCCAAGTGCTGGGCTTATATGCACACTTCCTGAAACTCTAGAGGAGCTTTTGCCTTTGCTGCCTCAGTCTCCCTATCTGTCCTGCCACAGCTGGTGTGCACAGCACCCTCCTGTGTTGTAGGCAGAGAACCCACAGAGCAAGCACCCTGGCGCCCCAGTGTCTGCATTTGGCCCCTCCCCTTGGAGGAGCAGGCCCAGGAGGGCAGTGCCCGGCCTGGTGCGGCTGGAGGTCGGTCTCTGCAGGGCGGCTTCTCCCGCTGGACACTGCTGGCGGAGCATCCCCGAGGAAGGAGTCACTTCCTCTCCTGGCCTTCGACCTGTCCCCCCATCTCAGAGGCTTGCTGTGGCTTGGGCACTCGGGGACCCCCGGCACCATTTTGGGGATGATTCCTTTCTGGGAGGAAACAAACCAACGTCTTGTCCCAAGCTGCTGGTCTCAGATGTCCAGGGCGGGCATGGGCGGTCACCATGTGGGGGCCTGGCCAGCCGAAGGCCTCCTGGGGGTGTCTTGTTTGTGATGTGACTCAGGCCTCTCTGGCGGTGGCCAGGGACCGAGGGACAGGTCAGGAAGCAGTCCCCGTCCTGGGCGCCTTGTGGCCTTTCTCAGCTTTCCCTAAAAAACAAAAACAAGAGCAGAGGCCCGGACCTGCCCTCTCTCCCCGCCCCGCCATCAGTCTGGCTGTCCGTCCCTGCTGTGTGATGAGGGGGGCCCGGGAAAGGCTGCCCGCCCAGCTCAGACAGGGCCTGGGGCTGGTTGCAAGGGGCCACGGAGGGTGTCACCCAGGGGCCTTGGAAGGGAACCGTGGGCTGGGTGAGGTGAATGAGGGGGTGCAGGTGGGGCCAGGTGAATGAGCGGGTGCAGGTGGACCTCGGGCTGTTCTCGGGGAGTGGGGTGGGGTGCTGGGGACAGTCAGGGTGCAGCTGGGAGTTGGGACATCACAGGCAGGGGTGTTGGGGGGCAGAGGGAAACCTGCCGCGTCCCCCCCCGACGACCCCAGGTGCGGGGCAGGGGGTGGAAGGCTCCCACGCGGGACCTCGCCCGGCCCGGAGCGCGGGTGGGAGGGGGCGGCGCCGTCCGCCCTCCGGCCCCGCCCCCGGCCCCCTCCCTCTCCCCCCAGGGGCGCGCGGCCCGGCCGGCGGAGCTGAGCGCGGAGCGAGCGCCCGGGCGGGCAGGGGAGGGAGGAAAGTTGCTCCCCGACGTGCGTCAGCGCCGGGCGGGCCGCGGGGAGGCGCTGGGACGGGGGCGCGCGGGCGGCCGGGACACGCGTGGGACCCGCCCGGCGCCGCGGGCATGGACGGCGCCGCCTTCGCGCTGGAGAAGCCGGGGCCCGGGGACTGCGGCCCGGCGCGCACCAACTTCTCGGTGAGCCACCTCCTGGACCTGGAGGACGCGGCGGCCGGGCGGCTGGCGGCGCGGCCCGGGGCCGGCGCCGGGGCCGAGGCGCGGGAGCCGTCCGGGGGCAGCAGCGGCAGCGAGGCGGCGCCGCAGGACGGTGAGTGCGGCGGGGTCGGGGACCGCGGCGGGGCCGGGGCGCGGGGCTCCGGGGGACCGCGGCACGGAGCCCCCCGGGTCCCGGGCGCCACCCCAGGGCGCGGGGCAGCGCCGGGGCGAAGGGTCGGCCCCCGGCAGAGTCGGGGGTGTGCGCGTGCCCCTCGCCACCGGCACAGATGATGGGGACTCGGGGCGCAGCGCTGCGCCCCCCATCCTGGGAAGGGGATGCGGCCGGGTTTCCGCTCAGGACGGCGGGGGACGCGCGGCGCTGGGTTCCCATCCGCCCCCTCCCTCCACACCACGGCCGCTCCTGGGTGTTAAGTGGGTTTTCAGGGTGCGGAGGCCGGCTCGGGAGGCTCCCCGTGGGGAATGGCCCAGCCCTACGGAGCCAGCCAGGCCTGTCTTCCCCTGCGGGGGTTAAAGGTCATCAGGAAGGGGCTCTAAAAACAAACAGTCCACCCAAGTGGCTTTTTTCAAAAAGTCACAGAGTCCTGAGCCCATGGGAAGAAGGGGTGGGGGAGGGACAAGGCAGGAGAAGATGGAGATAAAAGGGGATTCCTGCTGGATCGTTTAGGTGGGGACTAGAAAAGGGGGGGACCGATGTCCCCACAGTGCAACACTTTCTGAAGCGGCCGTGGCCCCTGTGCCTGAGCTCTGGAGACCAGGCCGGCCTGCTGGAGGCTCTGGGCCCCCCAACACTGGGGAGATGATGGAGGAGGGATCCGGGGTCCCCCACCTTCCCACCCGCTGGGGATCCTGTTTGCTACACCGGCTTCTGGGTCTCCAGGCACCCAGGCTGGCAGGGCGTCAGCATCTGACAGATGAGAGGTGCCTGGGAAAAGAGGGGAGCCGCAGCCTGGGCTGAACCGAGATGGGGAGCCCCTAGGGCCTCTCTGTCCACCCCCCCAGCCTTGGTGGCCACTGTCTTCACCATGGAGCACATAGATGGCCCCTGGAAGCTGGGGTTCAGATTCCTGCTGGAAGGGGGAGGGGGTAAAATGGGGTATCCTCTGGCTTGTGGGCTCGGTGGGGACCCCCACTGCAGGGAGGGGGCATCCTGATTGTACCAGGGGATGGGACGACAAAGGCACAAACTAGAGATGAAAGGAAGACGGAAGGGGCGGGTGGAGGAGAGGAGGGCCCGGAGGGCACAGGGCTGACAAGAGGGGAAAAGCGGGTCCTGGCCCGGGCATGGGGACAGATGGCAAGGCCGGGCGTCTCCCCAAAAGCAGAGACTCCCCATGAGGGGCACCCAGAAGGCTGGCGTCTGCCAGGGGTGTGGGGACCAGAGTGACAGCGAGGTGGGCAGTGGAGTCCCCGGCAGTGCCCTGGGCTCGCCGCCCTCCGTATACTGCAGGGCCAGGCGCTGGCGTGTGCGGGGACCGACGACACCATAGGTGTGGCCCAGTGGGCAGGGTCCCTGCGCTCGCCGGCTGGCCCCTGTCGTGGGAGCTGCGCCCAGGGTTGGCTTGGGGACCGGGCGCCGGGTGTCAGTCCTGGGCCTGTGCAGGGGGTGGGGGAGGAGGCCGGGCGGCTTCCTGTTCGTCCTATGGTCAGCGTCCCTTCCCACTGCCACTTAGCGCGGAGCAAAAGGGACCCCTCTGTCTTCCTGGTGACCCCCGGGGCATCCCTGGGGCCCCTGGAAAGTACCTGGGGGTGGGGCTCCATGGCAGATACGTGTACCTGGCACGCCTGAGGCCCTGGGTTCCATCCCTAGCAGAGAGAGACACAGTCAGACACACAGACCGACACACAGACAGACACACAGGGAGGCTCAAAGTGGGCAGCTAAGACTCTAGGTCACACGTGTGAGCCCCGAGCTGCAGTGTTGACCGTGTCCCCCGGCTCTGCCCTGGGCCTCGGGGAGCCCTAGCACCCCGCAGAGGGTTCGATGTGCTGGGAAGTGGGGGTTCCCATGGTTTCCAGGGCTATTTCAGGACCAAAGAAAGAGGGTGGCAGAGAGAGAGGCCACGCGGTCCCATCGGAAAAATGACGGTTAGCGGGGAAACTCATGAGTTAGAAAGCGGTGGTGTTCAACCTGTCAGGTGAGGGGTTCAGAGTTAAAGACAGAAGGAAATGTTTAAAAGTCCCTTGTTTCGGAGCCGTCGGCCCGGCCCGTGCGGCCTGCTCCTGCCCCAGGCTCCCCGGGTCTGGACCCCCCCAGAACTGGCGGGCTGGGCTGTGGCTTTCGCTGGTGACTCAGAATAAACCCAGGTCTCGGGTTCCTCCCCACCCAGCGCGGAGGCTGCGCCGGGGCGCCGAGCTATGCCAAGCACGTTAGGAAAATAAACCCGCGATCGCAGCCGCGCGACGACTTACAACAAAAGAAACCGCATTAATAACGGCGAGTTTCTTTAAAGCATTCCCTCCCGTGGGCAGGGCGGAAACCGGAACGTGGACGCGCTGGGAAAATAAACGCCGCCCCTGGAGCCGGGCGGGGGAGGCCCCAGCCCCGAGAGGCCAGGCCACCGCCGGCCACGGTACCTGCGTGGGAAGCGCCCGCGCTGCGCCGCCGCAGGGCCCTGGCGGGCCCCGAGGGACGCAGTTGTCAGCGATGCGAGAGATGAGGCGATCTGGGGTTCCGGGGCGGCCTCGGGGACTGGGTTGCATCCGGTAATGGGGTGAGCCTTGTTTGGGCTGGGGCTCTGCGCCTCCCACTTGGGAAGCCCTTGGGAACCCCTCAGCTTGGGAGACCGGCAGCTGTGCTTTCTGCACTTTTCGATTGCAGTAAAATACGCCTGGCGTAGAATTTACCATAGGAACATCCAGTCTGGTGGCAGGAAGGACATCTGCGCAGCTGTGGCGCCTTCGCCATGTCTGTCTAGCACTTGGTCATCAAACTGCACACCCAGTAATAGATAGGGACTTCCCTGGCTGGCTGTGGTGGTGCACTGGGGAGGCTGAGGCAGGAGGATCACCGTGAGTTCGCGGCCAGCCTGAACTACATAGCCAGAACCAGTCTCAAACAAACAAACAAACAAAACAAGACTTTCCAGTCCACTCTTTCCTCAGTGCCCACAAACCCTAGAACTTCTGTCACTAGGAACCTGATGGCTCCAGGTCCTCAAATAAGTGGAAGCCTGCAGTCTCTGGCCTTTTCTGTGCAGTGTATGTGTTGAAGAGTTTCCTGTGGCATATGTGTGGATTTCTTTCCTTTTCTTCTTTTCCCTCTGTTGTTTTTGTTTTGAGACAGGGTCTCACTATGTAGTTCAGCTAACCTCAAATTCACTGTGTCACCCAGGGTGGCCTCAAAGTCTCTGCAACCCTCCTGCCTCAGCCTCTGAAGCAGGAGTGGGCCATCATGCTGGGCAGTTTCTTTCCTTTTAAAGCCTGGTCTGGACTTCATTCTTCAGTGGATGTTGGGGTGGTCCTGTGAGCAGTGCCATGGTGCCTGTGCGGACCCAGTACTTGTCTGGGTCCCTGTTTTAAATTCTTTGTGTGTATGGGGGTGTTCCCTGGAGTGGAATAACTGGGTTATTCCATAACTCTGTATTTAATTTTTATTTTTTTTTTAGGGATTTAGCTCAGTGGCATAAGCACCTGCCTGACAAGCACAAGGTCCTGAGTTCAAGTCCTGGTACCAAAAAAAAAAGCTTAAAAAATAAATCAATAGCTGGGTGTGGTGATGCACATCTGTAATCCCAGCACTGGCCAGGCTGAGGCAGGAGGATCCTTGCAAGTTTGAGACCAGCCTAGGCTACAAAGTGAGCTCAAGGCCAGCCTGAACTACATAGTGAGACCCAGTCTCAAAAAGCAAAAATAAATAAATAAATAAATAAAATCAGTAATGGGCCAGAAACATAGCTCAGTGGCACAGTGCCTGCCTCAAAAGTGTGAGATCATGAGTTCGATTCCTGGTACCAAAAAAATAAAATAAAATAATTTTTTTTGTATTGGGGATTGAACCTAGAGCCTTTGCGCTGAGCTCCACCCCCAGCCCCCCCAACGTTTTTGTGTCTTTTGAGACAGGGTTTCTCTTAAGTCACTGTGTTGCCCTGAGTGGGTTCAAATGTGCAGTCCTCCTGCCTCAGCCTCCTGGAGTATGCTGGGTTTATCGACTTGCACCAGCAGGCTCAGTGCATGTTTAATTTTTGGAGGGAACCATCCTGTGGTTTTCCGCAGCTGACTGCAGGCTGAGCCTGGCCTCGTTGTAACTGATTCGGAAACAGGTCCTGGGCCGAAGGCGGCCTGCAAGCAGGAGCCACAGAGCCCGGCCTTGGAAAGGTGAGCTCGCTCCTTCCTTCCTGCCCTCCACTTCCGGTGGGGCCAGGGTCTCGGCACTGAGCGGATGCTGGCTGGGGTGTCCGGATACCTGCGCTCAGGTTTTGGTGTTTCCAGGTTCCCTTCTCCGGGTCCCCACCTGACCAAGATGTATCACACGCACAGCCTCCTGGGGTCTCCATGCCCCTGGGTTGCTGGCTCCTCCCTGGGGCTGGTGGTCTTCCAGCCCAGGTCCTGGCTGTGCCCGGTGCCTGGACCCTCAGACGGGTTGGGGGTGGCACCTGCCCCAGGTGCGGGGAGCAGGGGGAGAGTGAGAGGCTGGGGACCAGGCTGGGGGGCAGTGCCCACTGTGTAGCACGGCCTGTGGCTCCTGGGCCGGCCTGTCCCTCCATCCCGGGGTCCTCTGGGGACTGTGGGGCCCGGGACTGACTCCCGGCCTGCAGACCACCTCCCTGGCCAGGTGCATACCAGCTCCGGCTGTCTCTGCCCCTCCCGGAGGCTCTGAGCTACCCCTTGGAGCAGCAACGACAGTGCGCACTGGACACTGCCTGACCCCCATGACCAGGGACATCCCTTGCAAGAGTGTGGCCGGCCTGAGGGGAGACTGGTGTTGAGCCCCCAGCCGGTGCACGGGAGGGCTGGGCTCCAGAAAAGACCTCTGTGACAGTGCCTTGATATCTTTGTCCCCTTGATATTTTTGTTTTTTGAGACAGTCTCACCAGGTAGCCCAGGCTGGCCTTGAACTTGTGGTGATCCTCCTGCCTCAGCCTCCTGAGTGCTGGGATGACAGGTGTGCGCTGCTGCGCCTGGCTGTGTGACAGCTCCTAAGACGCTCACAGCCACCCCGTTGTCTGTCAAGTAGGGAGGCCCAGGGCTCTGCCCTTGGGAACATTGTGCTGCAGCAGGGGGAGGGGACGGGGCCTGAGGGCCTTCTCGGAGTGGACTGGCCAGGGGCCCCTGACCGGCGGAGGGTGCAGGAAGGGCTGCCAGGGGCGTGTGCTGGGCAGGGCCCCGAGGCAGGACCTGGATGGCTTCTTGGTGTCCCAAGCTGAAAGGACGATGGTCTTGGGTGCGGTCCCCCTGGCAGCCTTGTGGCCGGCTCTTGCTTGGTCCCCATGTCACAGAGCAGGCCGAGGCCACAGTACCCCTGCACTGTGGGACCCCAGCCCAGGCCTGCCCTGTCCCAAAGTCCCTGCTGTCCCCACTGTTGAAGCCTCTCTGCAGCCTGGGAGCCTCCGAAGGCATCGGCTGTGCTTGGGCTGTGGGCGGCCAGGGATGGGTCCCCCGACCCCTCAGCCCCCGGGCCTGGGGTGCAGGTGTGATGAGGCGGCTGCAGCTGTGTGGGTGCAGGGCGGGCGAGGGTGTCAGTGCGGGAGCTCAGCCAGGACCCGGTCCATACCCGCCGTCAGGTGGCCCGGGAGGGACCTCAGGTGGGGGTCACCATCTCGGGGCAGAGGGGGCTCCCCGCTGACTGCAGCTGGCTCCCCAGGACCCCTCCAGTGTCCCTGTCGGCCTCATTCTGTGGTAGGTCAGTGACAACTGTGTCGGGGACTGGCATTTGGGAACCACATGGCCTGACTGTCCCAGACTCTCTCACACACACACACACACACACACACACACAGGCGCCTGCCCGGTCTTCATCGGAAGGCTCCGGCCTGGCCCTCGAGTTCCAGTCCGAGCTGTCAGCGGCCAGGGGTCCCCAGGGAGACACGGGAGCAGCGTCCAGCAGGTAGAGCTGGTGACACAGAACAGGTCCCTCCCTCCGCAGGTTCCCTGCGCCATGACCCAGCCCCCCAGCTGTCCTGGGAACAGAACACCACTGACTCCCTGGTGGCCCTGAGCCCGTCCCTTCCACATCTGGGAAGCTGTCTGTCCCCAGCCCGGCCTCCCAGGGACCACCGTGAAGGGGTCCCGAGCCCTTCCAGGCCTGTACCTTAGTGCTGTCTTTTAGCCTGGTGACAGGCTCCCCAGGATATTATTATTATTTTTCTACTGTGGTCGAGGTGGAGTTGGCTTGGGGGGAGGGGCAGGGGTGCTGCTCGGTGGGCAGGAGGCCAGGGACAGCAGGGCCCCCAAACCTTTGAACGAACACGGGATGCTTGCGGTGGGGTGGGTGAGGCAGGGGCCCCCAGTGTCACTACGGCCCCCAGAATAGGCGTGAGCGCATCCGGGTGCCACCATGTTGGCCCCGCTCCCCAGCCCGGGCTGGCCCTCTGCAGAGCTGGGCCTGGCCCCCGTGGGCAACACAGGAGGGTCGGGCCGTGAGTTTCTGGCCGTGTCGGCTGAGGCTGTGTTGGGGCTGTGTTGGGGTGTTCCTCCGGGCTGGGTGGGCGTCTGCGTCGGCTGCCCCTCCCTTCTGTTTCCTTCTGGTGCTGGGATGAAGCCAGCGCGTTCTCACTGAGCCACAGCCTCGATCCCTTTTTACTTTGAAACAAAGTTGCCCAGGATGGTTCCTGACCGGAGATCCGCCTGCCTCAGCCTCCCAGAGGGCTGGGTCCAGGTGTGTGTCACTGCGCCCGGCTCTCCCCGCTGTTTCTATACCCAGCTGAAGTCTTCCAAAGCCGACCCAGCACCTCCATTACCTTCCTCAGTTTACCCGGAGAAAAACAGTCGTGGTGGGGGGAACCCAGAGACCGGCAGCGGTCGGGGGTGGGGTGGGGTACAGGGGCGGGAGGGAGCTGTCCCCCGAGGCCGGCGGGGCCACCGGAAGGGGTGCTGGGATGGCAGGTTCCCGGCTGTGCCCTCCGGCACCCCGGCTCCCTCAGCTGCTCCGTCGCGGCCACCAGCGCCCCGCAGAGCCCCTCCTCTCTCCCCGCCCGCCGCGCCGCCCCAAGGCTCCCCAGGGGCCCGGCGTCCTGCGGCCCCAGGGGCGCCCTCCCCAGCCCTTCCCGCCCGTGCGCCCCGCCGCCGGACCCCTCGCCGGCCGCCCCTTCCTGCCGTGGGCAGAGACCCTGCCGCGCCCGCGATGGCGTTATTAAAAATGACACCGAACCAGAGCTGGAATCACCGCACGGCGGGCCGCAGACCTCGGAATCAAAGCGCAGCCGCCGGCCGGGCGCGCCTGGCGGGGCCTCCGGCATCCCGGCCGCCAGGGCTCCGCGCAGCCTCCTGGCTTAAACCTCGACGCGCGCCGAGGTCTTGAAAGCCGCGCACCTCCTTTCATTAGACTAACAAATAACGCGTAACAGAAAACATCTGGGGCCAGCAGCTCTAACGCGCTCAAGATGGGGCTGCGGGCGGCCGGGGGCGCCGCGCCGGGCAGGGCGCAGGGCTGGGATGGAGCCGCCTGCGGCGCCCCGGCTTCCTCCGTCCGGCAGCCCAGGTGAGGAACCGAAGGGAAGGAGCAGTGTGCAGAGGGCGTGGTGGCACGTGTCGATCGCCCCAGCACTTGGGAGGCTGAGGCAGGAGAATCGCTGTGAGTTCGAGGCCAGTCTGGGCTACCTAGGGAGACCCTATCTCAAAATAAACAAAAAGCAGAAATAGAGGTGACCCCGGGCACAGGAGCCGGAAGCCGGTTTTGAGTCCCCACTGCGCCCCAGACTGTGGCATGAGCCTCAGCTCCTGGGGACCCTCTGAGCTCCGTGCCTCTCGGCAGAGGGACCTTGCCCCCCTCCCGGCGCAGAAGTTTTGGGGGACGTGGGAGACCCCGAGGCAGGTGGCGGGGACCCCGATAAGCTCAGGAAGGTGCCCGCTGGTGCGATCCGTCACAGAGGAGGAAACCACCTCAGAGAGGTTGAATGACCGGCCCCAGGTCACACCGTGGGTGGAGAAGCCAGCTTTGAGCCAGAGCCCGGGATGCACTTTTTGGGAGACTGAGGCACGTGGTGAGGAACCAGTGCTGAGGGGAGCATGCGTTTGGGGGTGCCACATCGCTCTCTCGCACCCTGCGGCCTGGGACGCAGTGGAGGAGCCTCTGGCTGCAAAAATGTTTCCAAGATGAGGTCCGGGGGCCGGCGCCTCCCCAGGCCGCAGCTCAGCTGGAGGCAGGAAGGGCCGTGTCCCAGGCAGGCGGGCCGGCAGACCCCGCGTGGGGGCGGGGAGAGGAGATCGGAGGTCGGTGCCACCTCCTGGGGACAGGGACCTTCGTTGTTTAGAGAATGCTCCTGTGGGCGCAGCACGTCTGTGCCTGGGGGAGTCGCCTTTTCCACTCCAGGGATAGAAAGACTGGGCTTGCAACCTCAGAACCCTAACTTCCACAGATGTTTGTTGAGTGACTACTTGATGCTGGGCCTGGGCTAGGCACGAGGATTTGGGCTCTGGTGTGAAGAAGCCGGCTTGGCTGCTATTGGGACAGATAATGGGGTGCCCTCCCTTGTGTAGGGTGCAGGGAGGAAGCAGAATGGAGAGGGGACCCTGAGGATGAGCAGTGTTAGCTGGAAGAGAAGCCCGGCAGGGAGGTGCGGGGTGGGAGGAGCCTCGGAGAGCGTGGTGGGAGGGGCCAGCGTGATGCGGAGTTTTAGTCAGTGGAGCACGTGCCAGGTACGAACAGGCCCCTGGGTTTGAGTCCCCAGTCCTGCACCTGAGGCCCACCCCCAGTGCTTTTTTATTTTTAAGACAGCATCTCTGCAAGTCCTTGATCAGCCTAGGCCGGGCTCAAACTAGAGCTCCTCCTGCCTCGGCCTCCCAGAGTACCGTTATCGTTTGAAGAACACGGAATGCTTCCTCCACTTTGGGGGTTCTCAGAGGGAGCAGGGTCCTGGCAGTTGGGTCCTGGTGGCTGATGGCCACTGGGGAGCTGTATGTCCCGGAGCACGAGGGGCCAGGGGGGGAGCTGCGTTGAGAGGAGCAAGGTCTTATGCTCTCAGGCCGCCCACCTGCACCCCCAGAAGAATGGGGGGGTTCGGGTGGTTGGGGTGAGGTCGGGAGCATGGAGCAGACTGTGGGTGGAGGTGTGGCTGTGTGCACCCCGCTGGGTCCTGCAGGCCCGTTCACTCAGCCACTTATTCAACCCCATTCAGCAGTTCTTTCAAGGCAGGGTCTAGCTATGTAATCCAGAGCAGCCTTCAACTCATAGAAATCCTCCTGCCTCAGCTTCCTGAGTGTGGGATTACAAGTGTGCACCACCATGCCTTGTGTGGCAGGCCCATCTATCGCACACCTGGCCCCATTTTCTAGACCTGGAAGCCGAGGTCCAGAAAGATAAAGCTCTCAGGTGCTTAGGTCACTGAGCTAAATCCCCAGCCCTGTTTTTTGAGACAGGATCTCACTGTGTAGTTCAGGCTGGCCTTGAACTCACTTTGTAACCCAGGTTGGTCTCGAACTCACAGTGATCCTCCTGCCTCAGCCTCCCCAGTGCTGGGATTAAAGGTGTGTGCCACCACGTCCGGCTGTCTTGCTTTATTTTCATGATACTGGTTTTTTAAAGTTCAGGACAAACGGCGTGTAGGAAACACAACACAGCTCTATTTATAACATGGTGTTTGGGGCAAAATGCAAATCAGAGTGGTGGTGCACTCCTGTCATCCTAGGACTCAGGAAGCTGAGGCTGGAGGATCATTGCAAGTTCGAGACCAGCTTGGGCTACAAAGTGAGCCTCAGGGCAGCCTGACCTGCATTGTGAGACGCTGTAGCAAAAAGACAAAACAACAACAACAACAAAACAAGTGCAAATCAGAGAATAACTGCACCTCGTCATTCGAGGGAAAGACGCCCGGGGCGGGGGGGAGGGGCAGCGGTGTTGGGGGCTCCTCGGGCTGCACCCAGTTCCCGCCACGGGTGTGCAGCTGCGTACCCACCCACGCACACACGCATGCTCGTCCCTGGCGCCAGCAAAGCCGGTGTGGACGGGTTTTGCACTCCGGGGAAAGCGGGTGGCTCCCTGGACCCCGTGGTCCCAGCGGCTGTCGGGGGCCTCGGCCCGAGGGAGGGGAGGAGCAGCGCCAGCGCCGGGGCACTGCGCCCGGCAGGGAAGGCTCGGGTTCCGCCGGTGCCAGCTCTGCCTGCCCGGGAGCCCCCTGCCTCCCTCCCCCAAACCAGAACCAGATGGGAATCCAGGCGCTGGCGGGCGGGGGGCGGGGCGGACGCGTGGGCCCGGAGCCTGGGCAGCCAGGGCGACCCGCCAGGCGCCCCATTCCAGAGAGCCCGAGGCAGGCCGTGGCCCCTGTGGCACGCGGGGGCCGGCTGGCGTGGGAGAAACCCGGGGCTCTGGAGAACCGGCTGCAGAGGCTGGGCTTCGAGGGGCACTGTCGGGGATTTGTGTTTATTTATTGGGTTTTTCTGGAGACAGGATCTCGCTGTGTAGTCTGGGCTGGCCTCGAACTCGTGGAATCCTCCTGCCTCAGCCTCCCCAGTGCCGGGGTTCCCGGTGTGCTGCACCACGCCCCGCTGTGGATGGGTGCACTTGCTGCCTTCTTTGCGTGGGGGACTTGGCGATGGGAGGTGGGGGCGGCTGCTGCTTGCACCCCGAGTTTTGCACCATCTGTTTCCCCATGGGTTCGGGCTGTCCCTGAGGAGGGTGTGGGCTTTCCTTCGGGAGGGCGATTGCTCCGTGGACCTGGCTGGACACCCAGTCGGTGGCCCCGCGAGAGGAATCGGACTGGCCCCCCTTCACTCCCAGAGCCGGGGAGACCCCTTCTCTGAGCCTCAGTTCCTCCGCGTGCCAGGCGAGCAGGGGACAGCCGTCCAGGGAGTGGGGTGCCAGGGTCCAGGCGGCGGGAGCCCGGGACGGCGGCCTCCCTCCTGCCGCTGCTGTGCCGGCTCCGGGGGCCCCACCACACCCCTGGCAGCTGCCGGTCCCCAGGGCCCGCATCTTCCCAGCATCGGCACGAGGAAGTGTCCCGACCCAAACCAGCCCCATATTAAGGCAAAACTCTGTCCCTCCCCCCGCCTCACCCGGGGACGGGCCAGGCACCGTCTTGTCCCCACTGGCCCCACGCTGTGCCCGCCCCCGCAGTGTCCCCCTTTCTCGGCCGCTGGCCCCGAGAGCGCTGGGTCTGGACCAGCCCAAGGGAGGGCGCTGCCGCATTCCCGTTCTGCCACGGGGACCTCAGGCCCGGGCCACCACGCGCCCCTCCAGTGCTGGCCAAGCTATCGCGAAGGTGACCTCCAGCCTGGTGGGGTGGCGGTGCACACCTGTCGTCCCAGAACCCCGGAGGCTGAGGCAGGAGGATCCCAGGTGCAAGGCCAGCCTGGGCCACTCAGTGACTTAGAAAACTCTGCCTCAAAATAAAAAATAAAAAGTACTGCAAAAGCAATTGCATAAAGTAATGATAAAGTGACTTGGGTGGGCGAAGTCATTGCCCAAAGGAGGTCCCCAACAGGAAGTCAAAATTTGCACTGGAAGTAGGTGGGAGGGACCAGGACTTCCGCACGGAGGGGATCTGAGGCGGGAGAGAGCGGGCCTAGAGAGGCTGAGTGCTGATTGGCTGGAGCCTGAGTAGGGTGGGGCTGGGTGGAGAGGACTGGGAACAGCATTCCAGCCGGAAAGAACAGAGAGTGCAGGAACAGGAAGTGGGATCAGCTCAGCTTCAAGCCCGCCTCCGCAGCGCCATCCCGCTGGAAACCTCCAGCCTTCGGTTTTCTGAGCGGGGACCTTGGTAGTCCTGCGCGGGGCCGAGGCCTAGGGAGGGTGCTAATGCGATGTGGTACATCGCACAGGCAGCTTTCTGTGTTTGATTGATTGGCACTGGCTGGGGACGGCCACCTGCAGAGGTGCACAGGTCCGCTTCTGCCCGTTGGAGCCTGGGGGGTGTGGGCAGCTGTGGCAATCGGGGGCTAACATGAGTAGGTTGACACAGATGTGTGCATGCACAAAAGTTCTGACCTAGGAGGGCTTTTCCAGTAGGATCTTGTAGGATGTGTAGGAGCCCATTGTTAGCCCCCCTTTCTGGCTCCTGCTGCCTGGTGCTGGGCTTCCTGGCTTAGTGTATTTCCCTTGGGACTTCATGCTCATGTTTATATATGGCCGTCTCTGGCTTTGTTGTTGGACTCAAGTATGAGTGGCCTTTAGCTCCGGCCTCCCATGGGCTCATGGCTTAGGGGTGCTGGGGTCACAGCCCAGGAACACGCTCTTCACGCACGAGCTTCTCCAGGGCGACTCTGCGGCCCTGGGGGGTAAAGTGCACTGTGGCCTTCGGCTCTGTGTATTTATATCGTCATCATCATTGCTGTTGTGGCAGTGAGAGTTGAACCCAAGGGCGCACCATCACCCAGCGACACCCCCAGTCCTTTTTAGTGTTTATTTTGAGGCAGACTCTCAGTAAGTTGCCCAGGGTGGGCTGGAACTTTCGGTCCTCCCGCCTCAGTCTCCTGAGCTGCTGGAATGACAGGCGTGGGCCACCACGCCCGGCTTCCAGTCCTTTACCTGCGCCTGACCGGATGTGGAGGGCAGGGCTCCCTGCAGGCCGCACGCTTCCCACCTGGGCGCCCGCCCTGAGGCTCACGGTGGGGGAGTGGGCTGCTCAGACCGGCTGCTGTGAAAGCCGCTGTCATCCCAGCACTCAGGAGGCTGAGGCGGGACCATGGCAGCAAGTTTGAGGCCAGCCTGGGCTCCAAAGTGAGTTCAAGGCCAGCCTGAACCATATACGAAACCCGGCCTCAAAAAAGACCAAACCAGCCCCCCAAAACTGTTGTACGAGCTCACCGTTCTGTAGATTGTACCTGAAACACAGGCAGCGGATGCCCGAAGCCCACCTCTTTCTAATCTTGCGCGTCACTTTTTTTCTTCTGTATGGGGATCCAACCTGGGGGACTCTAACAACCCCAGCCCCTTTTTATTTTGGGACAGGATTTCAGTACGTTGCCCGGGCTGGACTACCTCAACTTGGGATCCTCCTGCCTCAGTCTCCTGTGCGTTGCACTATGTTTTCCTCCTCCTCCTCCCACTCTTTTTCTTCCTCCTTGGATGCACTTTACTCTTACTCAGGCTCTCGTTCTTTGCACTGCTAGTCTTTTCACTGCCCCCTTTGTCTGTCTTCTTCAGGGTGTCATCAAGTTGGGACCCTGCAGTCTGGGGCCTTTACACACTGGCTTCTTTCCCTTATACATTCACTCTCAGGCAAAAGGCCAAAAAGCTGCTTTTCCATAGAGATATGCACATGTTTCCTCCGTGGTCTCTCCTTTGATAGCTCCTTTTTCAGTGCTGCATAATAACCCACTGTCTAGGCCTACCACAGTTCATTTGTTCACCCAGGGAAGGGTATCTTGGATAAAAAGTTTGTTTATTTGGGGTTTTTTTTTCCTTTGGTTTTTTTTTTTTTTTTTTTTTTTTTTTTTTTTTTTTTTTTTTTTTTTTTTTTTTTTTTTTTTTTTTTTTTTTGTTTTTTTTTTTTTTTTTTTTTTTTTTTTTTTTTTTTTGGTTCTTTAGACAAGACCTCACTATGTATTGCAGGGTCTTTGAGACAAGACCTCACTGTGTAGTTCAGGGTGGCCTTAAATTGTGTTATCCACATGGCTTTATATTCACAGCAGTTCTCCTGCCTCAGCCTCCTGAGTACGGGGATCACAGGTGTGCACCATCATGCCAGGCTGTTTCCAAGTTTGGACAGTTATGAACAAACCTGCTATAAACATCTTCGTGTAGATTTCTGTGGGACAGAAGTTCCCAGCTCATTGGGCCAAGGCCAAAAAGTGTGGTTGCTGAATCCCGTGGTCCAGCTGTGTTCAGTTTTACAAGAAGGAAGCTGCCAAGCTGCCTTCCCGAGTGGCTGCATCACCAGGCATGAAGGCCCGTGCCCGCAATGCCAGGACAGTGGGAGGCTGAGGCAGGAGGTTCGCCCTGAGTTTGAGCCCCTCGTGGGGAGTGGCGTCCATGTCCCTCTGGCTTTTACGGGGACGCTTCCTGAACCCGGTAGGGAGGGCTGATCAACCAGAGCGCCTCTGCACCCCCGACTCTGCCTTCACAGAGGCTGTGGGGGTGAGGGGTGGCCGCGTAGCCCACACGGGCCTGGCTTGTGGTGGCTTCAGGCAGGCGCAGCTGGGGGGCCCCTTTCAGCACCAGAACAACACTGTGGTGTCCACATAGGGCTTGGTCCCCCAAGGTCCCTGGTCCCTCCCCTGCCCCCTACCTGCGGCTTCCAGGAGACAGTGCTCCCCTGGAGGAAGTATGGGGGTGCTCAGAGTCTCAGGCAGGGGCTGGACAGTGCCCACTGCCTGCTTGTTTGTTTGTTTTAAGACAGGGTCTCCTAGGTAGCCCGGGCTGGCCTCAAACTCACAGCAATCCTCCTGCCTCGGCCTCCTGAGTGCTGGGATGACAGCATGGGCTACCATACCTGGCTCCCATGGTTGATCTTTTGGGGTCACCCTGCAGCCCACACCTTCCAGGCGGAGCCTGTCTCCTCCGGTTCCCAAGCGCACCCCTGGCCCAAGGCCCACGTGTCTCCGCTGTCTGTCTTGACTTCAAGCCCCCAGCTTTGGTCTGGGGCCCCTCCTGGGACAGCCCAGCTTTACGGGGACTCCAGGGCTGGCCCCTGCTGCCCTCCCTCCAGGTTCCCCATCTCTGGGGGGCAGTGGGATGCGAGGGCCCCACACCTGGAGCCTATGCCCAGCCCTGGGGTGCAGCTGGGGAGCAGAAGCCCCCGCCCGGTCCGCACCAGGACCTGAGGCCCGGGCCAGGGCGGCTCATTACCTGCAGTGGGGCTTTGTTCCTGACAGCGCCTGTTAACGAGCCCCCCAAGTGAATTCGGGCATGAAAGGGGAGCGCTAAAGGCAACGAACGTCTGCTCAGCCATTTAAGCAGCACAGAAAAAAGCAGGCTCTCTGGGTTTAAGGGCCGCGTGGCGCTTTGATGTGGACCGGCTTCCTTATAAAGCCCGCCGGGGCAGGGGCGGCGCTGGCCCAACCTGGAGCCCGCAATTACTTGCAGTCTGCAAGCCCCGCGCTCAGCTGAGCAGCTTCGGGGCTCTGGTGGGGTGGGGTGCTGGCCCCTCCTGTCCTGACCCCTGCCCTGCCCCCGGGGGCCCTGAATCTATCACCATCGACTCCCCAGGAAGGGGGGATGCTGAAGGTCGTCATCTCCTCAAAGCCCACACTACTCGGGCATGGCGGGGCACGCCTGTCACCCCAGCACTCAACAGGCTGAGGCAGGAGGCTCGCCAAGTTTGAGCCCAGCCTGGGCTACACCGTGAAATCCTGCCTCAGAAAACAAAACAAAAGGTTGCAGATGTAGTTCGATAGCAGAACAATCACCAAGTATATTTGACGTTCTGGGTTCAATCCCCAGCACCAATAATCAATCAATCAATTAAGTTAAATTATAAATCAATGGATTAATGAAATCAAGACCCAAAGTGGCCCTGTGCCCTGGAAGAGCAGTAGGGGCCTTGACGGCCTTGCGGAGAGCGGCTTTGGGGTACCCTCCGCTTCCCGCTGGGTAGGTCGGGGTCCTAATAAAGCACCGTCTCCAAGCCCGCCGGGGGTGGGGCCCCCCAATCCCCGCGGTGTCCCCGGAATCCTGGCTTATGGGGGTGTGACCCGGAGCCGGGAAAAGGGGTGCGGGGAGACGCCCAGGGGAGGCCGTGCGAGGGCGCCCGGGCCAGCCTCAATCTCCCCTCCCGCGCCGCGGGGAGGCGCCCGGTACCGGCTGGGGGCGGGGACCGGGGGGCGGGGCGGGCGACCGCGGGCGGCGGCGCTGTCTGGGCCGCGGGTCTGCGGCGAGGCCGGCGCCAGGGCCGCGCCGGGAACCAGATGTGCGGCGGCGCCGCTGTGGCCGTCGGCTCGCACGCATGGCTGGCGCGCACGTGGCCCGGGACGGCGGCGGCCGGGGACCCCGCCCCCAGGCCGCGGCCGGGAAGCCCCGAGCTCCGCGCCGCCGCCTCCCCCTCCCTGTTTGTGTCCTTAGGTCTGTGCCGAAAAGTTTGCAAAGCTGTGAGTCAGAGCTTCCCCTGGACAGACGGGGGCCACCCGGGAAAGGGGGCGGGGGTGGGGAAGGCGTTTAAATGCATGGATTCCGCCGGGCGTGGTGGCGCAAGCTGTCACCCCAGCACTCGGGAGGCTGAGGCAGGAGGATCGCTGCGGGCTCGAGGCCAGCCTGAACTACATAGCAAGACCTGTCTCAAAAAACTAAATAACAATAAATAATCGAACCCCATGAAGGTTCCCAGCCCTGGCTTCGGGTCCCCACTCTGGCCCTGGATGCCCTGCACAGCCTTGGGGTGCCCTTCTCCTCCAAATCAGCCTTTCACGTCCCTGAGGGGCTGCACGGTGAGTGGCAGAGCCGCGTCCTGTCCCCAGGGGGCAGGGACGACCACTCCCAGCTGGGACGTCCGGAAGGAGCGGATTAGATGGGGCGGGGCCACGTGGGTCCCTCCGCGGAGGCCACCCCAACACTCCTTCGTGTCTCCTGTCGAGAAGCTGGGTTCACAGGAGCCAGCGGGGAGCTGGCCCTGCCGGCCTCCTGTCCTGGGGTGCTGGGGGGTAAGGAGCCTGGCGCCCAGGCTGGGGGCTGAGACTTCAGTCTGCACTGGGACGTTTGTCAGGCTGCTGGGGACACCCTGCCCCTGCCTCCTGCCGGCATCTCTGGGGCCACTTGAGAGAACCCGAGCCTCCGCCATCCCGGGGTGGAGAGGCCGATTCCTATCCAGCTGTGAACCCCTGGCCTGTAAAATCCAGCCCCGGCTCCTGCTAGCGGCTCGGGGCCAGGGCACCTCAACCCCACACTCCAGGAAGTGGCGGAAGGGGCCCCGCCGCACCCCACCGTGACCCTGCTCCAGGGAAGACGCAGGGAGTAGAGAACTTGGTCCCCGAGTCGCCAGGTGCTTTGGTTAGGACCCAGATCTCCGCGGCCAGGGCAGGCGGGTGCTTCCCCAACCTTCCAGAAACGATGCCACTGGGGGTGTCAGGAGGCCCCAAAGCCCAAAGGCTGGTGAGACTGGCGCTTAAGGAACCGCCATACTGTCGTGTGCCTGTCATCCCAGCACTTGGGAGGCTGAGGCAGGAGGTCACCAATGAAGGCTGCAAAACACGAAATTGCTGTCCCCACCAGGGAAGGGATTGGGGTGCGGCGGTGGTGACGACAGACAGGAAACAGGGCGGGGGCACAGGGGGACATCGAGTCAGCGCCAGGCGCCATGTGCCCGGGTTCCTTGACTTTGCAAGCCGCCAGCAGTGCTGACCTTACTGGGGCGCACACTGGGCCCCGGCGTGGTCTGGGTACCGCTGTCTCCGCTCCTGGGGAGGAAGCTGAGGCTTGACAAGCTGAAGCCACTCGATCACAGAGCTCGCACAGCCGGCCTGTGAAGTCAGGACAGGCCCCCGCCTCTGTGACAACAGCCACGGCCCCACAGGGTGTAAGGGGCACCCAGGGCCTGGAGCTGATCGCAATGGCCTTCTCGGACTTGTGCAGTGTACACCACGTGCAGGCGTACACCTCGTCCCCTAGCTGTGTCTGATTTAATCTCAGACTCTTTAATCTGCGCTCCGTGCAAACAAAATGGTTCTCGTGCAGGTGGAGGTGCGTGGACACAGGACGCAAGTGTGCAAAAAGTGAACAAAAAGTGAGCAAGCTGTGCCGGCACGGTGGGGTTTACGGGGCTCGTCTCGCTCTTTGAATCTCCTTCAGTGCTGCTTTGTGCTGTCATCACTCCAGCAGAAGCAGCGGCATCGGCAGCGTGGAGCTGCCCTGTCCGGCAGGGTCACCATGGAAAGGTCCCAGCGGTGTGGCCGGTGTGGCCGCCGGGAGCTGTGTGGCTCTGGGCTGCGGAGGGGACTGGTGTGTTTGTTTCGCTGTGATCTGTCGGAGACGGGGCAGAGCCGGATGCCAGGGCTGCACCTGCAGAGGGTGGGGGTGGGAGGGGGCAAAGCTGCCAGTCTGGGGCTGGAGATCCAGGCGCTGCCCTGCAGGGAACTAAGCCAGCATCATGGGGCCGGGGCAAGGGAGATGGAGAAGGACTCACTGTAATCAGAATTTCCCTTTCTCTTCTTTTATTATGTTTAACATTTTTTTTTTTTGAGGCACACTCTTGCTACGTCAACCAGGGTGGTGCCCAACTCACTATGTAGACCAGGCTGTCCCTAAATTACATGTGATCCTCCTGCCTCAGCCTAAGCCTCAGTGCTGGGATTATAGGTATGCACCACCATGCTGGGTTCATAATAGGCAATTTTCTGGAGTCAGGATAGCCAGTTATTTGTTAGCTGTCTCATCACTGGACAACATAGCACAGAGCCACTTTAAGGCAGAGGGGTTTAAATAGGCTCATGGTTTTGGCAGATGAAGTCCATGGCCAGCCAACTCCACCGGAAGAACCTTGTGCCCGAAGCGCCTAGGGATCAAGTTGCTCAGTTGACATCAGATGAGTTGCAGAGTACGAGGTCAGGGCCCAGCAGGAAGGGTGCAGGGCCCAGAAACACCAAATGACCCAAGAGTAACTCGTCTGCAACCACCGAAGTGACCAATCGCCTAAGAAGATTCCAAGCCAATCCGATTGCCAGGTATCCCACAAGGCTACAGCTGGCCACCTAGTAAGGAGGGATGCAAGAGGGGGCACTCAAAACCACAGAGCGGTGCACTGCCCAGACTAACCCTAAGGCTAACCCTAACCCTGAACCTAACCCTAGCACGAACCCTAACCCTAACCCTAACCCTAACCCTGAATCTAACCCTAGCATGAACCCTAACCCTAACCCTGAATCTAACCCTAGCATGAACCCTAACCCTAACCCTAATCCTAACCCAGCCTGAGCCCCAGGCTTGGAGGGTTGACCTCTTAAGTCCCTTCTGGCTCCAGGTCCTCGTGGGGAAAAGAGCAGACAGGTGAGCCCAGAATTTTTGTTTCAAAACCAAGCGCAGCCTGCACCCCGACTTCCCAGCTGCCCTCAGGCCCGGAGAGGCCCCTGGGGTCATTAACCAGACCGGGAGCCCCAGGTCGGCCAGGCAGCGCCAGCCCCTTATTAAAGTGGGGTGGGGGAGCTCCCCCATAAATGTGGCGTGCAGCCATCAGCCTAGATTAAAACCAGACGGTGCAGAGGGAACCCTACCGTGGGCCAGATCCCGAGCCGGGCTCCCCACCCCGTGACACCCCGGCTTCCGCCAGGTGCCTCACTCTTGGGAGCTGGGGTTGGGGTCTCTGGAGTGGGAACACTGAGGTGAGACCAGAGGACGCTGGGACCTCAAGCCCCTAATGCCCATGCACTGTGGGAGGCTGTGGCAGCCAGGACCCGGCGGGGATGGGACCTCTCCCGCCACGCCAGGGAGCCCCGAGGCCCCGAGGCCGTCACAGCGTCTGCCCTTTGTTTTGTTCTGTTTGTGCGACAGTCTCACTCTGTAGCCCAGGCTGGCCTTGAACTCACGGTGACCCTCCTGCCTCAGCCTCCCGAGTGCTGGGATGACAGGTGCGCGCCTCCACGCCAGGCTACTTTCCAATACTGTTGTGTCAGCGCTATGCCGGATCTGAGCGGCCTGGCCACAGG
The DNA here is from genome assembly GCA_004363535.1 of Dasyprocta punctata. Classification (NCBI taxonomy): domain Eukaryota; kingdom Metazoa; phylum Chordata; class Mammalia; order Rodentia; family Dasyproctidae; genus Dasyprocta; species Dasyprocta punctata. The sequence continues at coordinate 21,120 of RJWM01027282.1, forward strand.
AGGGCCTGGGCAGCTCAGGTCCTGCCTAGGCGGTTTGTGGGTGGGCGTGGAGAGCTGGCCAGCCCCGCACTGTATGCCACTCTCTAAGTTCAAACCCCAGCTCTGATCTTCTCTAACTGTGTAGCACTGCCTTGTTATGGGGTTAGGTGAGGCAGTTCCCGATATTCCCATTTCTCAGGTGAAAGGGCTCACCCAGGCCCCGTTTTATTAGTGTAAGATGAAACCCCGGGCTGGGCATGGTGGCACACACCTGCAATCCCAGCACTTGGGAGGCTGAGGCAGGACGATCTCCACAAATTCAAGGCCAGCCTGGGCTATATAGCTAGACACTGTCAACAAACAACCCCAAAACAAAACAAAACAAGGGAAATCCAAACCCTGAACCGCTCCTTAGTCCTAACCAGCAGACCACACTGCCTTACTACCCTGAAGGGGCTGCTCCTCCGCAGTTCTCAGGGAAGGAAGTGGTTTTAAGTTCCTTGGGGTGGGGGGCAGTCTCAAAGGAGCCCAGATCTCTTCCCAAAGACCTGGAAGGAAATCGGGGACCCCTGCCAGCCCCGGCCCACCCCGCTCCGTCCCCACCCCCGCCTCCGCCCAGCCGAGGGCCCCGTGTTAATTTGTCAAATCCTCGTCCAGGTCCCCGGGACCCAGAGTTTATTTTCGCGACCGTGTGGGCGCGTCACGTGGCGGCGGGGCGGGGCCTGCCGAGGGGCTGGGAACCCTGCTAATTAATAAAAGTTATTTATTTGGGTTGGAGCTCGTGGGAGCCCCGGGGTCAGGCGCAAACTGATTTCTTTGAAGCAAAAACAAACAGAAAACGTCTCTCAACAGCTCGGGGAAGGCCGGCCGAAGAGCGGAGTTTATTTGTCTTCCGCAGAATTTGCAGTTAATTCCCTGCAGACTGTTTAGCCCTTCAATTACGCGGAGTAAGGCAGACCCGGCCTGGGCCCTCCCAGCGGCGCAGCCTTGAAATGCCCCTGGCCCGCAGTCAGCCGAATAAAAGCTCCGTGTGAAGTAGTTTAGTGGCAGAAGGCCGCTCAAGTGATTTCTTTGTATAATGCAACCGCGGATGGGTTGTCATTGGGTTTTGGTTTTTTTGTTGTTTGTTTTGGTCCTTTTGAGAGAAGGTCTTGCTATGTGGTTCAAGCTGGCTTTGAGTTCACTTTGTAGCCCAGGCTGGTCTCGAACGTCCAGCAGTCCTCCTGCCTCAGCCTCCTGAATGCCGGGCTGGCCTTGCTCTTTCATCTTGGACAGAGCAGGCCCCGCGCTGTCCCCCGAGGAGAGGTTGTCATGAGGGGAGGGGACAGGCCGTATGCCAGTGGCCTGAAGCCCTGAGCATTGATTTATATTTTCAGTACTGGAAGCCCAAGCTTGGAGGACCCCGAGGGCTGCACGCCCACCACAGCCCCGTTCTCGGCTGCTCAGCAGCAGGTGACAGGTAGCCCAGGCGTCTCTGCTCCGAGGCAGAGGCCACACACTCGGGCTGGGGCCGAGACTGAGGGTTTGAGTCTGGGCCCGGAGAGAAGCTGCCTGAGCCTCCCGGTCCTGTGTGGTCTCCCCTCAACCTCAGCGCCTCACATGGGCTGCACCCATCCTGCCATGGCAGCCGAGCCCCAGGGGACCAAGGGACAGCAAGAGAAGCTCTCGTTTTTAGCTGTGGCACAGAGCAGTCAGTCAAGGGGGGCACTGAGCCCAGCTCAGCACCTCACGGCAGTGGGGAGTCCCGGGGTGAGTGAGCCCCGGGGGTGAGCGTCAGGAAGGACAGGCCAATCCCCTCCTCTCCTTCCTGCTCCTTTTCCCTCAGCGTCATCCTGGTCCTTTTATAGTTATTTATTGATGTATTTAGTCTTCTTGAGGCAGGGTTCACTATGTAGTTCCAGCTGGCCTTGCGCTCGCTGTGTAGCCCAGGCTGGCCTCAGACTCACGGTGATTCTCCTGCCTCAGCCTCCCGAGCGCCGGGATGACAGGTGTGTGCCGCCAGCACCTGGCTGAAGGGTGGCACCTCTGACGGGCTGTGACAAAGGCCCTGGCGTTTCCACACCAAGGAGATGTCGGGAGGCTTTGGCCACTCGTGCCCTTGACCGAGAGTGACAGACCCGTGACAGCGCACCTAGGAGGGGCGGCTGAGGAGACCCACGAAGATGGCTCACAGCATCCCAAACTCAGAGCCTCAGTTTCCCCAGATGTAAAGTCCCTGCAGTTGGGGGCAGCAGTGCCTCCCTCCTGCGAGGCCCCGAGCCGCCCTGGCGGAGGCTGCAGGCTGGCTTCGCTTAAACGCCCCCAGTTTCGGGTGCTCCCACACTTCCGAAACGGTCTCCTTCCTTGGCCTGGATTCTGCTGAGTGGGTGTGGGCCTGGCGAGGGGGCGGAGATCGGTCCTGGGACGGCGGCCGTGTTTCAGAACACTCCAGGCTGCCTTCTGGCTCTCTTCTCTCCAGTGCCCTGGTTTCCAGCGCCTGGTTCTGGTTTAGGGTTCGGGGTTCTTCCCGATGGCAGGATGGGGTGGAGACGCGTCCGTGGGCACCCACCTCGCCCACCTTCACCTTCCCTTATTTGCCTTTTGTTTTCTGAGACAGGCTCTCTCTGTGTAGCCCAGGCTGGCCCTGAACCCTTGGCGATGCTCCTGGGAAAACAATTCAATTCACTCTCCAGTTCAAACTGTGGGGAGACCAAAAAAAAGGGGTGGAGGGCCAGGCCTGGTGGCTCAGGCCTGTAATCCCAGCACTCAGCTGAGGCAGCTGAGGCAGGAGGATCACCATGAGTTCAAGGCCAACCTGCACTACATAGCAAGACCCCGCCTCAAAAAAAAAAAAAAAAAGAGGAGAAGGTGGGAGAAATAAAAGACAGCAGAAAAGAAATGAGTGGACACAAGCAGAGATGAAAGGAAAACACTGAAATAGTGATAGGCCAGATCCATCATCCCACATCCCTTAGGTGAGAGGGCATACGCCATCATCCCAGCCCTGAGTGAGGCTGAGGCAGGAGGGCTGCAAGTTTGAGTTTCAGCCGGTCAACTTAGCACCAAAATAAACAAACAAACAAATAAAAGCAGGGATGGGGCAGTCCCTACTTCTGGGCCTGGCAGCCCAGTTACCTGGATGAAAACTCAACACTGGGCCAAAGCACAGGGTTTTCTTTGATTGGCAGGCTGGAGGCCAGATGTGTCTCAGAAAGAACAAAAATACTGAACCTAAAAGATCAACAGCGCACTCTGTTGGCTGAGCTGTGGGCAAAACAGTTCCCAGTGCCCTGGTGAGAGCCCCGTCAGACAGGCTTTCTAGGGGCCTGGGATCCCTGCCTGTGTTTACTCTGCATCAAGCATTAACTCATTGGTCCAGAATTTCCCTTCCAGCAACCTGTCCCAAATTTGCACTGGCAAAAATAGAAGAGCCTGTTTGCAAGAGGTTATTCATTGTGGCATTCTTTAGTTTCAAAAAACTGGAGATGCGTGAAGTGCCCATGGACAGGGCTCTGGGCTAATAAATCAACGGAGAGTAGCACAGTGGAGTGCTATGCAGCCATGAAAAGGAACTCAAGGATTTCTATGCCCTGTAGGAAGGAAACCAGGATGGCTTGTTGGGGTGGGGGTAAATAGTGCATGTGAGGCTTTTTGATAGAGAAAATATTACATGTATTTTATTTGACTAGCAGAAGGCAATATTAGAAGGAGGAGTAAAAACTAAGAAATAGTTCCTACAGGTGGTGGGTGGGAGCAAGAAGGAAAATACCTTTTGGGAAAACAAGTTGAATAAAGAGAGTTAGGTCTGTGGGACTGAAACACAAAAGCACCCAAAATATTATTAGATAGAAACAGGCGTGGCAGTGCACGCCTCTAATTTCAGCACTTGGGGAGGCTGAAGCAGGAGGATCGCAAGTTCTATCTAGCCCAGCCTGGGTAACATATTAAGACCCTGTCTCAAAAGTTAAAACAATAAAGGGGGCTCATTTGAAAGCCCTGGGTTCAGTCCCCAGCACTATCCCCACAAAAAGGGCAAGGATGGATACAGTGGTGCACCCCGTGACCCCAGCTCTCGTGAGGCTGAGGCAGGAGGAGCGCCAGTTCACAGCCACTCCGGATGGCATAGTGAGATCCTATCACAGCCCCCACTCCCACATAAAGGGGAAGTTGGATTATTTTATTTTCGAATCCATTTTATTTCAAAGAGAAAAAAATAAAGCAAAGTTTCAAAACACGTCCATCAGGAGTATTTTATTTTAGTGCTTGGGACTGAAGCCAGGGTTTCACGCTCTAGGTTGATGTTCTCACTGAGCGGAACCCGCGGTGCCTCAGTTTTTAGAATTATATTTATAATCTTGTAAACCATGGAGTGTGGGACTGGGGGGGGGCTCGCTTTACTTTGTATCTTTCTGTGTTGGGTGAATCTGTTATCAAGATGAGCAGTGCGATACTACTTTGTAATTAAAATACACATGGGAGTTGCTGGGAACTCAACCCATGGCTGCGTTCCGGCCTTGCGGGTCGGCTTCTGGCTGCCCCCAGGGCTGAGCGCCCCCTGGTGCCCACATCTGGCCCAGCCCTTGCCGCATGGCGCACTGACCCCCGATTCTGGGTCCCCCTCCCAGAATCTCGTCTGTCTCCCCAGCACCCAGCGCGGGCCGGGCCCCAGGCACCCTGATCCCACCGTCTGTGCCGCTTTCCGCAGCAGCTCTGGAGCCCTCCTTCACGAGGGTCTTTAGTGCACTGCTGTAGCGAACTCCATGTCCTGGATGGATCCAAAACATTTCCCTTCCGTGGTTATTTTGACTTTGGGAGGAGCCAGGAGTCGCATGGTGCCAGGTCCAGTGACTAAGGCGCACGAGGACACAGTGTCTGTTTTTCCGAGCTGCCTTTCCATTGGATGGCGCTCGGCAGCGGCGCTCACGGTATCACGTCTTGCGAAGGCTCTCGGGAAGGAGGACTCCGGCGCCGCTGCGGGACGTGGGATGCGTGTGTCTGGGGGGAGAGGTGGATCTGGAGGGCGGGCAATGGCACTGTCTCCCACGCTAACGCGTGTGCGATATTTAAACATTTGCGGGTATTCCGACCACGCCTCACCCGTACGTCATCACCGACCTCGTCCCTCAGCGACAGCCTTCACGCGGAGTTGGCCCTGCGTGGAACCTGGGGCCAGGGGCCAGGAACACCCGGGAGTCTCCGTGTCCTTCCTGACCAGGGCACTTGTGCCTGGCGGAGCCAGTCTCATGTTAGGGCCTGCTATGGCCCCCGGATGGTTTGCTCCAGGGGGCAGGGACCTGGCCGCTGTGCTGCGCTGCACCCCCGGGGAAGAGCGGTGGGAGGATGGGTGGGTGGGTGGGTGGATGGATAGGTGGGTGAATGGATACGGGATGGATGGGTGGGTAGGTGGACAGATGGACAGATGAATGGATGGATGGATAGGTGGTTGAATGGATACAGGATGAACGGGTGGATGGATGGGTGAGTGGACAGGCGAGTTGATGAGTGGGTGGACTGACGGATGGATAGTGGACGGATGGATGGGTGTGGTGGGCCGGTGGGGGGGCTGGGTGACCTGATTCGGGGACCCTGAGGAGAAGCGCAGCCACCACGGCCGCCGCCCTGGGCCTGGCCCCTCCCTCTGCAGAAAGCCAGGGAGCCAATGCTGAGCCTGCGCGGGCCAGGCGGTCGCCTGGGGCTGTGGCCCTGCGCCCCCGCGGCGCCGCTGACCCCTGGTCCCCGCAGGTGAGTGTCCCAGCCCAGGCCGGGGCGGCGCCAAGCGGAAGAAGAAGCAGCGGCGGAACCGCACCACGTTCAACAGCAGCCAGCTGCAGGCGCTGGAGCGCGTCTTCGAGCGCACGCACTACCCCGACGCCTTCGTGCGCGAGGAGCTGGCGCGGCGCGTGAACCTCAGCGAGGCGCGCGTGCAGGTGAGGCCGGGGCGCGGGGCGCGCGGGAGGGGTGGGGGAGGGGTCCCGGCAGCAAGAGCAGCTGGCCCGCGCGCGG
>RJWM01027283.1:0-27005 GCA_004363535.1 Dasyprocta punctata
GTGGACTGCAAGGACACAGGTCAGGTGGGAGGTCACAGCCAGGCGTGTGAGAGAGGACAGGGTCAGCCCCAACAAGGCAGTGGGGGAAGGGAAAGAGCGAAGGCCAGAGCTCAGGCCTTTGAAGGACGATTTCCAAAGCAGCCTATACTGCTGGATTTGAAAGGATATGCTAAAATCTTTATTTTTCTAGCAATTAAAATATGAAGTACTTATTATTGCAGTCAGAATGAATGATGATACTGTTATTTTACAGCTTAGGAAGTGTTGGCATGAACCCAGTGCTTTGTAGTTAAGTTGTTAAGTACCATCAACTTACTTTATAGTCTTGTGTTTACACGTGGTTAATACACTTGGGTACTGATGAACAGAGCAATGAGGAGCATTCTGGGTAGTGCTGTATCAAGAAAGAAAGAAGTTTGGCTGCCCAAGAGACTGTTAAAACGTGCTGTGTAGTTGGAGGAGGTTTGCAGGAAAAATAGTGGTCTCAGTCGCACAGGGAACCAAGCCCCTGTCTACACATACCCAGTAGAGGCCTGGCAACTTCCAGCTTAGTTTTTAAAATCCGCTTTAGTAATCGTCAGGTTACTTATACAAGTCAGAAAACACCACTAGCTGCATTGATGACATCGTATAATGAGAAACTGCGAGCTATCCACTTGACTTCTTACTGCCAGCTTATTAGCAGTTAAACTACCGTAGACTTCTTTGACTGCTAAAATGTACCCAGCTTTGACTGAGAGTTTGAGTCTTGGAGGCAGGGGTGGGCAAAGTCAAGGTGAGAGGAGAGGCATTGCTAAAATAGCATTTCGTAGTTTTCATGGATCGCTCCATCCTTGGGGTTAGGAATACTGCGCTGTGCCTGGCGATCTGGTGCTCTTCCTCCTCCTGCTCCTCCTCCTCTTCCTCTCCCTGGGTGTCACCGACTGCACTTGCCACACTGACTTGTCCTTTTTTGTTTTCTAAAAGCTTTTCTTGGGATTGGCTTAACATTTTCATTCACGATATTCCTTGAAGAGTCATTATTTTGCTAATTTCTGCTTGTTTTTCTATAGTATTGGTCAATATTACCCGTGAAAAGATCATTTTTATAAAGTTCTTTGAGAGTCTTAGATAAAAGTGTAGCACTTATGTCCTTCATAGAAAACGAGCCTTAGCTCCCAGAGAAAACTATTTTGGCTTGTTTTGTCGTTGGTTTTCTCCTTCACTCTTCAGTGTTTAAGGGTTTATTCAGTGCAAATAGCTCCTCCTCTCAATTTATTCAACAGTCTCCCTGCTCATAGGCGATTTGAATCAAATAAGTGACACCAGGTCCTGACACCATCATGATTACAGTGGCTGATTCCAAGTAATAATAGAATGTGTGACCAGTTCTGTAAAACTTAAGGAAGTTTGATGTGCTAACCCTCTGTGTGCAATATTGATGAAGTTCTTATAAAGATCCTGTGTATGTGGTAGGTAGTGGTACTGCCTGGTTTTACTGGTAAGGAAACCAAGGCAAGAGGTTGTCATTTGCCAGTGGTAACCCAACAAGTCAGTGGCTAAACCAAGATTTGAACCCAGACTATTGACTGCAAAGTTCTCAACCACCAGAGTGTGCAGCATCTTCTGGCAGATTTTGAAGGGGGAGAAAGAGGGAAGGGAGAGGGGAAAGGGACTGATGGCCTGGTCAGGTGCATGTGTCCCATGCAGTGCAGTAGAAGGAGGCTTCCGTGTGAATCCTGTTTATTTTTTGACTGACACATCACAGTCTATAACTATGAGATGCAGTAGGATGTTTTCATTTATTGTGTAGTTTGGGCTTCCGAATCCTTGTGGAAATTTCATCTGTGATCCCACAGAAGCAAAAAGCAAAATACTTCCAGTGTTAGCAGTATCTGCGTCTACCAGCGCCTCAGCAAAAGCACAATATCAGGTCCTCAGTGTATGTGTGTCTGCTAGTTTTCTTCTCATGTAATAAAATCAGGTTGTCGTAAACACAACTTTAATATGAGCTAATACTCATGCGAGGTGTTTACTACACTGAATCTGCTAATTCAGTTTGTTATGTTTATTAATTTATCTAGAAAATCATTGCTATCATTTCTACTTCATCAGTAGATCAAATAAAAAGCAACTGTTCTTTAGAATTAAAACATTAATAGTGCATCCTTTGATTCAGAGGAGTGTTATCAATGCTAAATTATGAACGGTTATGTACCTATTCCCCAGCCCTTCAGAGATGAACTCAAGTCACAGGTGTGTTTTAAGATTTTTCAAGAGCAGAGATCAAAGTCATGGCTAAGAACTGATAGAGTGAGCAGCTGTTATTTTTTAAACCTATTTTCTAATAACATACCTCTTCTATTATAATAAAATCAGCAACATATTTTGATGAAAGCATTCCACAATGCATTCAATGGCTTTGATCCATGTAATTGCAAGATTTGGACCTTACCTTCTATAATTCAAAAGATAAAAATGTGATAATGGAAACCATCTTAGAACACTGGCTATAACAATATCTTTTTGAATTTCTTGTGGCAGCAAATGATGCTATTAATAATCTAAAGGAAACTTTTTAAATGACTCATAAGAACTTGAGCATAAACATAAATGTGAAGAATACCACCGTATGCTTTAGACTTCAGAACAGATATAAATTTTCTCCCAGTCTTAGGAAGGAAGGGTCATGGTTTCATCATGATTTCCTTTCAGCACACATGATGCATATTGACAAGGATAATAGAACAGTGACGGACTGGTGGCCCAGAGGAAACTGGAAACAGATAAATTAAGATTGATGGAAGAGGCCCAGAGACCCTTCTTGGGGTCATGTCCTCCTCTGTACCATTCTAAATAACTACCTACAATATATAATCATCATCACCATCATCATGAACTGTAGTCACCACAGTGTGCCACAGAACCCAGGAACAAGTATCCCCCTAAGTGTAACAGTGTTCCCCTGGACCATCTCCCTCTTCCTCTTCCGTCCCCTGGCCCCAGCCTCTGGTAACCGCCTTTCTACTCTCTGTGACAGCAGCTTTTTTGGATCTTCCATGAGTGACATGCAGATCTGTGCCTCACTTATGTCACTTAACATCATGTCTTCTAAGTTCATCTGTGTTGTCACGAATGACAGGATTTCCTTCTTTATTTAGGCTGACTGGTATTCCACTGGGTACAGATACCACATTTTCTTTATCCACTCATCTCTTGTTTTGTTTTGTTTTGTTTTGTTTTTGGTGTGGGAATTGAACTCAGAATCTTGTGCTTGCTAGGCAGGCAGGCACTTGTGCCACTGAGCTATATCCTCAGCCCTATCCACTCATCTCTTGATGGACACTTAGAATGATTCCATCTCTTTCTGTTGTGAATGGTATAGGAGTCTTTCTGGATCTCACATAGAGAGGTTATAAATTGTAATCCCAGGGAAAAGTTATGGGAATTCTCATAAGTAAATTCCAGTCTACCACTTTCAGTGCAACCCACGGTGAGAATAAAGAGACAAAGACATATATCTGCGGTTGTAGGGAGCCAAGGGGGTCCTAAGTCCGGACAGAACAATAGCTCACCTGAACAAAGCCACAACCCAGGTACAAACCCAAGTTTTATTCCTGAAGAGGGGAGTGACTGTGAGAATGGCAGGAAGTACCTGAGTGCTGTGAACCGGGCTAGGTAGGAGGCACCAGGAAGAGTAGTGGATTCTGGTAACTGGTGGCCTCTAAGTTCGAAGGAATCTGCATGACAGGCTGCTTCAGCTCTGATGTCTAGCTTTTATTGCCCTGGGACCTCGCTGCCTGTTTCTCAAAGCTCAGTCTCAGACAGCAGTGTGGTGTCTATGCCTAGCTCATGCTTAGTGTTAGGGAGCTGTAGGCGGGGCATCACAGACTTGTCCCATTTCTTCAAAGGCCACGCATGGCTGCCTCTCTGGACCCACGCCCCCGGCATTGCTTAAAGACAATCGAGGGAGTGGAGCAATTTTCCAGCCAGCTCTGTGCATATCAATTCATAGAAGTAGGGCAAAGGTGAATCAAAATGAAGGCAAATTGTCTTCTTCTGGGGGAACCATCTCAGTGGTCCTCCACAAATGGTGCCTAAATGAACATAGGAGTGCAGATGTCTCCTCGACATACTTATTTCATTTCCTTCACATACATTACCCAGTAATGAGATTTCTGGATCATCTGATAATTCTATTTTTAGTTTACAAACTACTTCAGTGGGAAGATAACACAAAGAAAGGATAAATGTTTGAGGTGAATGATATGTTAACAACCAATTTGATCATTCTATAATGCATGATACATGATGTTAACCTTGATTGTCATCTTGACTGGACTAAGAGATGCTTGGGAAGGTATTGGAGTGTAAGGGCACTAACCCCAGCAATGCGTTAACCTGTTAATGAATTCCTAGGTGAGTGGCACTAAGAGGCAGGTCCTAGCTGGAGGAAGGAAGTCACTGGGGCACACCTTGGCAGGTTGTATCTGGTCTCTGGCCCCTTCCACTCTGCTCCCTGACTGCCATGAAGTGAGTGTCTTTGCATCTTCTGGCATGGCGTTTCTGCCTCACCAGAGACCCAAAGTAAAGGAGCCAGCAGACCATGGACTGAAACCTCCATAATTATGAGCCAAAATGAAGCATTCTTCCCTTATTTTTCTCGTGTATTTTGTCACATCTGTGAAAAACTAACTAAAAAAATGTATTAGGACATCACCTTATATCTCATAATATGTGCAATTTTTTTTGTGAGTCAGAAGTTAAAATAAATAACCCCATCCCAGTGTGCCACAGTCCAGAACTGATTTGCCATCACACTCTACAATGGATTCTTTTTTGTGCTGGAATATCCTGTCAGCTTTTACTTTTCACATTACTTACACTGGCACTGTGCCCTTAGACACATCTTAGCAAGAAATACAAATAGAAATAAGAATACAGAACCGCACTTCTTAAGGGTGGGATCTGCTCATAATAAAAGCATATTGATGAATCATTCGTGTTAGCAGTAGGAGGACAACGTGGTGCCTCCCTGAGGTTCTGCCTTGGTTCACTTGCACTGAAAGCATGAATGGTTGGTAATTACAGCAGTGCCTATCAAGGGGCTGGAAGAGAGAATCATCCTCAGAAGTTCTGTGTCTATCAACGGATGTTACGGGCTTGCTCTGTACAGGGGAGACTATACTCTCATGGCTGTTGTACCTTTAATTTGTGCTTAGTTCAGAAATGAAAGTCAGTAAAAACAGGAGCAGATGCTAACTTGGAAACTCATCCTCCAAGAGTCTCACAGGATTGCCTGGCTCCTAGTTTATGCACACAGCTGTTTGTCTAGGTTGAGATGTCAGAAGACGGGCTCGCTGGCGCAGGTGCTGGCAAGCAGAAACAAGCCAGAGGCACACATATACATATTTGGAGGGAGCTTTGGAAGGAATGAAGAATAATTCCTCTCAAAAAAATGTGAAGTCCTGGATTATCCTTCCATTATCATTGATTTGAAAGTAATATTTTCTAAATTTAAATAAACTCATGTATGTAATGGACTGTGGTTACTGCATATTATAAACTTCCCCTGAGATTTTCCCTTCTTATTTTCTTATTTGTGATACCATGTTTCCAAAGCACATTTTGGTTTCATCTTAGTTTAGATTAATATTTAATTTGTAAGTAGCTATTATGGATTAAAAACTAGTGATCGACTTAACACTAGCTGAGTGTAGATGGCCCAGCTGAGGAAAGCTGCCAGCGTAAAAAGAGACGTGGAGAGGAAGAGTGTAGCATTGTGGGTTCTCCTAAGTGTTGTTTGGAGTTGTTGGTTCTCCTGGAGGAGCTTGTCATGCTGGCTTCCTGATATGGACCAGGCTGTTCTCATCATCAGAGGAGGTCGGGACCTCATTGTCGTTGAGGATGGCTGTGGTACTTTTCGGGGGAGCCCTGGTCCTTATTTTGAGCATTGCTTCTGGGCTCCAGTGTAGAACCCTCAACCTACTGGCACAGTTCCTTCACCATGGTGGCACAGACTCTCTAGCTTCCACCGCTGACCTTTGGGCCTTCCTAGCACGTATACGTAAAACAGACTTGTATGAGTCCTTGTCATGGGCTCTAGGACTTCAGCTGGACTCATGCAGGACATTGCTGTGGGATCCAGGTCCCTGGCTGGATTTTCTAGGTCTTTAGTGTTGTGGACAGATTTCCTGCACTTTCTTGTATTTAACTCTGGGTGACCATCATAAAATAGTATTATAAATTCTGTGTCCTGTATGTAATTGTTCTCCTTGCAACTCCTGACTACAACAGCAGCCCAATGTGCAAGGTCATGGATTTTTGTAAAATCCTAAATTAACTGTTTTCCACAAAGTTGCAATCTGCTTTCTGTAACAGATCTCCAAAATAAAACACCCTGATGCATTCCAACTGTTTAAGTATCAGAAAAATTCAGCCAGTGAAGCTTTGAGTTGCTTCTTTTTGGAAATGTGTTTTCGGGTTTCTTTGATACTGTGGCTGTTTCATTTTCTCCTTATCTCAAGCACTGGTTCCTCTTCTATCTGATTTTCCAATTTCAGAGCATCCCTGGGTTCTGCACTGGGTTATTTCCATTATCTATGCTATACATGCGGGTGATTTTATGAGCCCTCAGGCTTTAGAAGTTGCTTGCGCTTCCCTGCTTTTCAACTTCGTGTGCCCAGTGACGGGGCTGTTTCTGCCCCGCTTCGTGCATCCACACAGATGAGCAGAGCTCTCAAACTCAGCATTTCCAAACAAAACTTTTTATGTGTTCCTCTACCTCCACCAAATACCAGTGTCACTCAAATTGTCACCATATCCATAAATTAATAAACAGTACCATAACTTACTTGGTGGCTCCCAAACCAACATACTACCCTTAGTTCTATTGTTCTTTTTTAAGTTTATTTTTATTTTTGTTAATACATGTTTGCAATACAGAGTGATTGCCTTCCTCATTGGGAGTCGGTCCGTGTACCTAAATCATCTTAGTTATGTTTTCGTTGCCTTTCCCTCCTTCGTCTCTTGGTCTCCTTCCCTTTGGCAATAGATCGGTCTCCCTGGTTCCTATCATGGCTTTTATTTTGCCCTTTATTCGTCCTTTGGGTTGTCATGTAAGAGAAGCCGTACAATACTTGAGTTCATGTGTCTGGTTTATTTCACTTAACATGATGGTCACACGGTGCTTCCATTTGCCCACGGATGACTCAGCCTGTCCTTCTTTAAGGCAAAGTGGCCCTGCATTGTATGTGACCACTGCATCTGCTTCCTCCCTTCTTTGCCCTGCCTCCCAGCCAGCCGGCAGTGTCGCAGGGGCTCTGATGCCATTCCCCGAGCTGTGCCCTCAACCAGCCATCATCCTGGCCGCCCAGAGCAGCCCGCTCCTCCCCACTGCTGACCCCGTCTTGTGCTCCCCATTCTGCAGGCAGTAATCTTCCTATGGTACAGGGCCCAGCACATCCCCCTCCACCCTAGGAACCCTCTGGATGCCTCCTAGCAACCGTTTTTTATTATAGCAAAATAAATGTAATATAAACTTTGCAACTTGAGCCTTTTTTAAGCATCAGGTGCAGTGGTATTGAGCACACTCACAGCGGTGTGCAGCCATCATCAGTGGTCTAGGTTTATGACACGTTTATTACTCAGACAGGGACTGGACCCACTGAACTGTAACTCAGTGTCCTCCCATGCTCTCCCTTCTAATCCACTTTCTATCTGTGTGACTTTGCCTATTCTCTATGTTTCTTATAAGTGAAATCAAGCAATGTTCATGCTTTTTTTGGTCTGTCATTCCTCAAGTTTTCCTTCATTTTCAAGCCTGAATAGTGCTCCATTACAGGTATATCCCACATTTTTGTTATCTGGTCATATGAATTTCATCTCTGCAAAGAACACTACTGAATTTAATATAGATTGCATTAAATCTGAGTGATGCTGATATCGAGCAATACTAAGTCTTCCAATCGATGAACACTGGATGTCTTTCCATTTATTTGGGTCTTTTAAAATTTCCTTTAACGATGTTTTATAGTTCCCAGTGCACAAGTATTGCACCTTCTTAGTTAAATTTATTCATAATTATTTCAGTCTTTTTGATGGTTTTGTAGATTAGAATTATTTTCTTAATTTTCTTTTTGGATTCATTGCTAGTGTATAAATATATCATGATCTTACGTGTCCATTTGTATCCTGAAACTTTGTTTAATTCTTTTATTTCTAATAGGTTTTTTGGTGCCATCCTTACAGTCTTCTACTTTTAAGATCTATCATCTGCAAACATAAATAGTTTTACTCTTTATTACAATTTTGAAACTTTCATTTCTATTTCTTGACTAATTGCTCTTACCAGAACTTCTACTACTATGGTGGATAGAAATGGTAAAAAGAAAAAAAAAAAAAAAGAAAGAAAAGAAAAAATGGGAGGAGGCATTCTTGTCCTCTTGGTTTTAGGTGGAAATGTTCAGACTTTCTCCACAGAATATGATATTAGCTATGAATTTTCCATATGTGACCTCTGTCATGCAGAGAAAGCTCTTTTCTTTCTAGTGTGTCTTTATCATTTAAAAAAAAAAGATTTTGTCAAGTGCTTTTTTTAAGCATAATTGAGATGGTCATCTAGTATTTCTCTTTCATTTTATTATTGTATAGTCTATTGGTTAATTTTTGTAGGATTAACCTGCCAAATTTGGTTTTTGAAGGATTTTTCCTCTATTTTTGTAAGAGATCTTGATACATATATATTTTATTCCCTTGTCATGTTTTTATCTGGCATTGGTATAGGGTAATGCTGGACCTTATGGAATTAATTAAGAAATGTACTTTTTGAGGAAGGTTTGAGGAGGATTGGTTTTTAACCCTTCTGCAAACATTTGGTAGAATTCACCAGGGAACCTCTCTGTTTCTTAGGTTTTCTCTCTTGGGAGATATTTGATTACCGATTCAGTAATCTCATTTATTTTAGGTCTAGTCATCTTTCCAACTACTTCTGTGTCATTTTTGTTAGTTCATGTGTTTCTAGGAATTTGTCCATTTCATCTAAATTGTCCAATTTGTCGATGTGTAATTGTTCATAGTGTTCTCATAAAATCATGAGTAGTTGTATTCTTTCTCGCATTTCTGATTTTGGTAATTGGAGGCTTCTCTATTTGTGTAGCCAAGGTTTTATTGATTTTGTTAACCTTTTTAAAAATTTTAATCTTTTGGTTTGACTTATTCTATTTTTTTTTCTATTTCATTAATCTCTGCTCTAATCTTTATTTCCTACTATCTGCAGTATTTTGGTTTAGTTTTCTCTTGTCTAATGTTTTAGAGTAGAAGGTTAGGTTATTGCTTCAGGTCTTCTTTTTCAGTGTAGGCATTTGCTGCTGTAAACTTCTCACTAAGAAATGACTGCTTTTGCTATATCTCAGAAGTTTTGGCATATGGTATTCTCATTTTCATTTATCTGAAAGTATTTTCCAATTTCTTTTCTGATTTTTTTTTTATTTGACCCATTGGTTATTTCGAAGGGTGTCATTTGATTTCCAAATAATTGTAAATTTTCCAGTTTTCTTTCTCTGATGAATTTCTGGTTTTATTCTACTGTGATTGGAAAAGATACTTTGCGTAATTTCAGTCTTTTCAGACTTACTGAAGCTTGTTCTATGACCTTTCATACGGTCTGTCCTGGAGAGTGCTCCTTCCGTGCGCACCTGAGAAGGATGTCTGCTCCAGCCCTCAGCATGGGCTCAGACTCTGCTGTGGTTTGTAGATCCCTGCGTGAGCCGAGCCTGCCCGGATCCTCTGGCATCGTCTCCTTCACCTCTGCTCCTGGCTCTTGCTCAGGAACTATTTTTGCCTGGCTTATTAATTACCTTATGCTTTAGTGTAATAGCAATGACAAATCTTTTGATATAGGTAGTATAATTATAAGGCATCTTCATGAAGAGTTTTTTAATATATAGGAAAAATCTTACATGTGAATGTTCACAGTGCCATTACTCACCATAGCCAAAATTGGGGGAGGGAACACAAATATCAATCATCTGAAAATGGAAAAACAAAATGTACCATATCCATCTGGTAGAATATTATTCAGCCATAAAAAGAAATGAAGTTCTGATGCATTCTACACATGGTGGATGAACCTTGAAGATGTGCTAAGAGGTAGAAGCCGGATACAGAAAGCTACATCGTATTATAGGATTACATGCAGTCTGCAGAGCAGGGAGACCCAGAGGCAGATCCGTGTCTGCCAGGGAAGCTGGGGCGGGGCGGGGCGGGGGCAGCTGGCTGCATGGGACTCGGTGGTCTTCTCTGGCACCTGATGAAAATGTTCTGGAATTAAGAGTGATGGTAGCACAATATTGTGAATTTACTCAACATCTCTAATAGTAAACTTACATATACTTTATCACAATAAGAAAATTAGTCATTTTTTAAAAGAGATATAGATATAGGTGGAAGAGAGACCAGAAAAATCTCACTTTGAAATGATGTCTATCAGTTATTGGGAAAGGAAACATCAAGATCTAAGTCTGCACTGAAGAAAACCTAAGTGCTTAAGACTTATTCTTTTACCTTTATCCAGTGTCAAAGTGCTTGGTATAAAGTGGATAAAAAAATTCGACTGTTTTCTTATGAGCAGACTCTTTTGTGGTACATCTGGAATTCACATGTTGAATGTTACCATAGATATTTTCATTCAACCAGTTTAGATTAACAAGATAAAGTCTATACCAGAACTTTGTCCTTGCCTCAGTTAAGATGGCAAAGAGCTCTCTGTTAATAATTTTTTAATTAAAACATATGGCTAGAAATAGATTTGTCATTGGTTTTAATTTTGTGAAGTCCTTATTCAATTTGGGCTTTTGTTGGTAGCTGTGGAGGAGCACAGAAGGCAATGGCTTATTGAATTGTAGTTTACTTGAAAGTCAAAGATAAAGTATTTTACTGAGAAATATTATTAAATCTGTAAATTGTATGCTTATATTTCAGAACTAACTGTTAATTGAATTACATGTGCCAAAACATAGTCATCAGCAAATAAAAATGCTTGCATTTCCAATTATATTGGAGTTTCCGAAGTGACAGTCACACAGCAGGGAACCAGATGTATTGTTTTCTTGTGCTTAACACTAATGAAAAAGCAGGCATTAATAAATCTTAAAAGCAGAAATTCCAAATTAAAAGTTTAATCTATGATTTGTTCTTCCCTACTATATTTATTCAACACACCTAATTACATCATATAGACTTTAAAAAATAGCATTTTAAAAATAAAGTTTAATAGCCACATGTTGTTTTTCATTGTAGTAAAATGCAGTAGCCTCTTTAATCTTAGAGAGATAAAACCAGTTAAATCTGTGGATCCACCATTGCATTTTAAGTTTGGTCAAACCATGTTGGATATGCTAGCAGATCAACTAGAATTTGCTTGCCTATACACATTTGAGCCAGCAATCCAAATGGTTGTCAAGAATTTGGTATAATTTAAAAAGAAAAACAGAGTGTATGTGTTAGAGTCAAATTCTAAAACCTGGGCTCAAATCTAGACCTAATTACCTAATCATTTGATGTAGGAAAATATCTGTAGTTGCAGGTGACTGATCTGCCACACGTCCTCTCGCTGTCTCTCTCTGTGTCCCTCCCCTCTCTCCCTCTCTCTTTGAGCCTCTCTGGGCACTCGTGGTAAGTTAGCCATCATTCATATGTGCTGCTGATTAAGATGACCTTTGGCATCTAGTAACTGAAGACCACTTAGTGATGACTCTGTGGAGTGCTAATTAAACTTGCCCAGGAAAGGCTAGGTTTTTGTTTGGCATTCATCCTGAGGAGGCTGTCCCTAATCTTCAGGGCTTACAAACTGATCAATCTGGGCAGCTTTTGCTCTTCAACTGTAGTCAACTAAAGTGACAAAACTATGCATGAAAATAGACCTGTCCTCTGCTCCAGGCTGTTTCCAGCTACACTGTCAACAGATTCATTGCTGCGGTGATGCCACACAGCCATGGCATAATCTCTTCTGGTCACTTGGACAAGTTCCCATTAAATAAACTTTTTGGACCATGTAATTGTTCCAGTTTCTTTCATAAATGTTCATTCATTCTATTATTTCACAGGTGTTTATCAGCAACCATAAAGGATCGCAAGCACAGTAGTAAACAAAACCAACAGCAGTCCCTGCCTTGTGGGACCTCAGTTTTGCTAGGTCATACAGTTGGTTAGAGTAAGAGGATCAGCTGCTGTATTAAAGAGGCCCTGAAATACTGTGGCCTAACCAAGACTCTCTCTGTTCTGTGACAGCAGAACCATCTCAGGATGGCAAGCAGGTCTGCCAGGTGTATTCAGAGGCCAGCATCCTGCCCCACTGCCTCGCCTATCAGATTTCCACCGGGGTGCTACACCCAGCATCCAACGTGCAGCAAAAGGGAAGCCGGGGCAAGCGATGTGCTGGGCCAGCCAAACCACAGCCCACTGGGCGAGCTCACATTAGTGGGATGAGTTCTGTGCCTCCCACCTTGGGGGAGAACGACACTACAAACCAACAAGTAAATGTATATAAAATATCAGATGGCAGGGCGTGCCATGGAGGAAGGGGAAGCAGGGAAAGGGGGAGGAAGTGCTGGGAGAAAAACTGCAGCTTTAGTGTGGTAGAGAAGCCTCCTGGAGCAGGGGCATCTGAGGAAGGGTTTATAGGACAGCTGAGCGGTGCAGGGAAAAGCGCTGGAAGCAGAGGCCGTGAGAGGCAGGTGCGATTTGGAGGAGCGACAGCAGTCTCGTTAGGGGACGTGGCCATGGGTGTGGTGAGGAGCTCATTTCTTGGCCCTGTCAGATTTAGGCCGCATCTCATCCCAGGGGAGGTGGCCAGTAGACTGGCAGATAGATGGCTCCAGCCTCAGGAAAGCAGTGCACGCTGGACGCAGGAAACATGGAGCAGTGCAATAGAGCATCCTGCCCAGGCTCAGCTGTAGCGCGAGGCCACGCACCTCTCTGCGTGGAGAAACCACCAGCCAGGACAGTGGGCCACAACATTTCCGGTGCCACAGTCGTAGGTCCAAGGGGCTGATGGCTCCAGATGATCTCACCCTGGGGGGAACGTTCGGGGCCTCGCCCCGCAGGGGACCTTTGTGTCTGTGCAATCAGCCACCATTTCATCTTCTTTGGGAGGAAACATTTAGAGAGATGAAATCTGGTTTCCAGCCAGGGTGAGAAGTGGCAAGAGCCAGGCGCTGGACACCAGTTTTCTCCCTCTGCAGCCCAGCCTGTCTGAGCGGGGCGTTCTGCGAAGAAGAAGCTTTTGTTCAGCAGGTTTTTAAGCATCAGATCCTAGAAAGTTGGAGAGATTGAGCCCATTGGGCAGTCAACGGAAAGCAGACCACGGAGCCTGGAAAGCAGGCGGGGGCAGGGTGTGGCCCTGCCCGCCCAGCCGCCGTCTCTTCACATCCTTTTTCATTTCTTTCTGAGTGGATCCTTCCACACTCGCTCCTCCTCCTCTCTGCCCAAGAATGTCCTCTTCCCTCGCCCCAGTGACACCCCGGCATTGCTCAGTGTGTCGGCTGCTGCGGCCGGTCATGGTGGCTTGAGTAGGAAAAAAAAGAATCAGGATACATCATGTACACATACAGACTCCCTGTGATGAACGTTTTCATTATGTATATCTCAAATGTGCCAATAAAATAAAAAGTAAAAAAAAAGGATGAAATCCCTGAAGCACGCTGGCCGGGTCCAGGCTGTGAAAGCTTCCTGCCCCCGTCGCCACTCTGCCCTGCAGGCGGGTTTCTGATCGCAGCACCTCGGTGTCCTGCTCGTCTTCGCCCAGTGAAGCAGCTCTGTAATATGCACGTGTGCCAGGTTGCTTCAGCCACATCCAGGAGCTGCTTTAGGAGTGAGGTGCAGATTTTTAGCTCGGTCGCACTCCATAGAGGGTCCCCTTAGATTGTGGAGAACACGTGCTACACTTTACTGTTTTCTTTCCTTCTGTTTCCTTCAGCTTATCTAACGCCTTGTGGGTGTCATACTCATCTCAGACACTCAGCGTATGATTGCTTAGTGGAGCGGAACTCCCCTGGAGGTGTGGTCTGTAGAATCGTTCCTGTGTGTATATATGATGCATGTAAAACTTAAGCTAAGAAAACCGTTCTCGCTCTGAGGAAATTGCCACAGAGCAGTGCTAAGAGTGAAGTAGAATCTGACAACCTGACTGGTTAGGGTAAGAGTCATCTTTGTATTCAGGAAAAGTGAGAAGTTTCTAAAGAATGTGAATACCCACATTTCCTGATCTCTAGAGTTTAAGAAGTTGTGGGTAAGATTCCGTGTGAAGATTCCATGTACTTAGGTACGGGATTTAGGCAGTGCGTGGGACCGGAATGAGTCTTTAGCATCAGTACATTGCGTGGGCACAGGTCAGCAAGATGATACTTTCTTGTTTGTAGTAGAGAAGTCCTTTCCTGAGGAGTTCCCAGGAGGATCTCAGTGGCCAAAATGCAACAGCACAGAAGGATCTTCACTTATCTAATACAAACCTCCCGTCCTACCCATTTTTTCACTGCTCAAGTCAGGTAGAATTATAAGAAAATGGGCTTTTTAAAGCCAGAACTCATATGAATGAGTTTTTGGAGCTATTCTAAAAACTAGCCCTGTCTCTTCATAACTTCCATATTTATATCTGTATTGCTGTGTAGGGCGGTTAAAGATCCAAAGGATGAACTGGAAAGGATGAACTCACCCATTTTCAGTGAAAACAGGTTTGCCGTGTTGTCATGAACTCATGCTCATAAACAAGAATCAAGAATCCGCCTCTCAAGACTGTGGACCTGTGACAGTCTTAGAGAGTGCTGAAATTAACCAGGGCCTTTTCTTATCTAGAGGTCAAGAACTGAGATATAAAATTACGTGTTTTTCTTGTTCTTCTTTAGATGCCATCACCTGGAACAATCAGCAGAGAAGGGAGATATGGGTGTACTTTTCTTTAAAACTGGCATTATGGCAACTTGATTTCATTGAAATTACATTAGTGCTCTACCTGGGAAAGATGTGTACTGTTACGACTTTTATATTTTGAGCAAATAAAGATGTGTACTGTTAAGACTTTTATATTTTGAGCAAATAAATCCTGACTTTTATATTTTGAGCAAATAAAAAATTATATTTTGCGAACTACTAAATTAAAAATAAAATCCCCACTTTGAGGACATTTTAGCCCATTTATAACTTAGAGATGATTCCTTTTGTGTTAAGATAAATAAGTTAGCTAATTTATTCTGGAAGAATTTTGAACAATGAAAATTTAAAGAACTCTGAAAGGATACTGATTTATCCTTAAATTTCTATTCTTACAAGAATTTTTCTGAATAGCCAATGCTGACCAATGGATAAGCTTAACAGTTACAGTGTAAGAACTTTGAGGTCTTCTGCTCACATCATGCCTTGTGCCTCATTTTGATGACAGGTATTTCCCAGCAGGGCTGGGCCATCTGACCAGGAGTTTAAGCTAAGGACCTGCCCCACTCGGAAGCCAACAGTATGGTGTGATGATGGCTTTCCACAGCTTCACCTTTCGGCCTGAAGAGATGACTCTTCCGTTTCTGAGTCACTCCCATCAGTGTGACCTGCTTCTTTGCCTTGTATGGGCCATGAGCATCTGCTGCGTTATTTATTTGTCAGTGTTTATACCACTAGGCCTGTAGCCAGGCATCCTTTTGTGACTCCGTCCACTGATACAGGCAGTTTCAGATTTAGATTTAATCTCTATCAGGTTGGGGTGTGATTTATTTAACTTGCTGTATGATGAGCATTTAGTATGTTTTATTGGATTATTGTAATATTTCTGTACAGTTATAAATTATTAAAAATATTTTATGAGCCAGGTTGGTGGCACACACCTGTAATCCCAGCACTCTGGAATGCTGAGGCAGGAGGATTACAGGTTCAAGACCAGCAAGTTAGAAAGACCCTGTCTCAAAAAAACAAACAAACAAACAAATATATATATATATATATGAAGGGTGGGATTTCTAGAGATATAGCTCATACAAATTCCCTGGGTTCAATTCCCAGTACTGCAAAAATGAATATTATGGGGCTGGGGATTTAGCTTAGCAGCATAAGAACTTGCCTGGCAAGTGCAAGGTTGTGAGTTCAATCCCTGGTACCAATTAAAAAAAAAAGAATATTACACATGGTTACAAATAAATGTCCTTTAAAATAAAATATACAATCGAATAATGGCACCTATTCATCTAAACCTCAGGCATGCAGCTTATATGAAAAAAACTTTTATCTGTGTGGCCCAGAATTGTTGAGACTACAAATACCAGCACTCGCGCCCAGAATGATAGTTCCCGTTGCCCCTCTTTTATAATTCAGCACTCTGAGCCCACATGTTTCCCTCTGGTTCTGGCTGGTGTCCCACAGTGCACAGCAGTCTTGTTGCCTGGGGGGTGGGGAGTGGGCCGGGGGAGGTGACAAGCTGACTGTGCCAGCAGCCACTCGGCACAGGTGTGGGCGGGGTCTGTGTCCCCGTGAGGGCTGTCAGCCGCACCTGCCCACCGAGCCCTTGCAGTGAGATGGGCTGTCCCGCAAAATCACACTGGATTTTGAGATTTGTGTAGAAAATAAAGAATCAAAAAGATATCTTTAATAAGTTCATACTGAATACATGTTAAAATATTGATCAAGTAAAGTATAAAATGAATTTTGCCTTTTTAAAAAACTTTTTAAAAGGTGCTTTCTGGACAGTTTAAAATTACATGTGAATGTGTTTATTACATCTTCCTGAAAATAGCCCAATTCCAATTAAATAAGAAATAGCTCCTGAGGGAGTCCAGAAATGGCCCCCCAAAGGCAATACCCTAGTATACGGATTATGTTACACTGCAGGCAGCTGGGAGCCTCCCGTGCTGGGAAAAGTCTTCCCTGAAGCCCCCTTATCCACTTAAAGGCTGAGACACCCAGGGGAGCACGGTGGACCTGGATCGCTTCCCCGAGGTCTTATTAACCAGGAAATATCAAACTCCTGTTGCAGAAATAGAGACAGAAATGTCCCTGTGCCTGGATAGTCTTTGTCAAGAGAGATTGTTCTGCATTTTGATCCCATTCGACTCCTGAAGAGACTCATTCACCCACCAGTACCTGGTCTCCAGGCCTGTCATCCCCTAATCATCACTTCCTGCCCCCCAAACGTAGCCCATGCCCTCCTCTGGTCTCCGCGGGGAGAAGGGCACATGAGAACCTGAGCTGTGGTTTGGTGGGCACTTGGCCCTGTGTGCGGAAATAAATGTGCCTGTCTCCTCCTCTTAGTCTATTGTCAGTTCACGTCAGCGAGGCTTCAGGAGGTGATGGAAAGATAATTTCCTTCACCCCAAAACTACTCTGTGCCCAGCCCTGCCGAGCTGCGGGGACCCGGGGGTCAAGACCACGGGGCCCATCTCTCCCGTCTGGAGGACCAACAGCAGATTTCACTGCAGAATGCGCTGAGCACTGGGTGTCCGTGTGCTGTCCCACACGTTTTGGGTGCAGGACATAGACGCTATGGTAAAGTTCCAGCCTGCGGTGCTGGCCCTGTCTCTGTCCCGTGAAGGCCGTTGCCAGAGGTGCCGTGAACCCCAGGAAGCACTGCCGGCCCTGGGTCATTCCGCGTGTGTCAGTCCCGTTCCTACTCTTCCTAGGTACCAGCAAGGTCAACCTTGTGAAGATCGCGTCCACAGCCTCCAGCCCTCGGGACACGGCCCTGGCCGCGGTCATCTGCAGTGCCCTGGCCACCGTGCTGCTGGCCCTGCTCATCCTCTGCGTCATCTACTGTAAGAGACAGTTCATGGAAAAGAAGCCCAGCTGTGAGTTTCCGGGCCCCCGTGGCTTCTCCGTGTTTGGGTGAAGTGGGTTTATTATTGCTGTCACGGAAGTGTGCACGGGAGACCTGGACAGGTGTCACAGCTGCTCCAGGGCGGAGGGTTGTGGGGACCTCACCAGGGAAGGCACCTGCACAGGGACCCTGACCAGGCTGTGACAGCCCCTTGCCACAAGGCAAAGTTAGAATCACCCTAAGCTCTAGTAGTAGAATACCTTGCATTCTGGGCTGTCTTAACCCATTATTACACATTTGGGCTTCCAAGTAAGAAGAATTTCACACCGTCCACAACTTACCGACAGTCTGCTGAACAATGTTTCACTTCCCAATGGTGTAGGACAAAAAAACCCAAAAAAACCCAAGCCACCACTCTGGTTCTCACTTACAATGCAGTGCTCCTGACAGGGTAACGTGAAGCGGGCTCTGTGCCGGGTGCCTGTGCCCAGCCGCAGCCCACGGGGGTGTTGTGAGCGAGTTGAAGGGAAGCAAAGCGGTTCCCCAGCTTACGCCAATGAAACGCCGTACCCGTGAGCTGTGGCGGGTTTAGTGGGCTGTAATTCTATTGTAACTCAAGAAGCACCTGTAACCAAAAGTTGTTTAAAACTATAAAAGCTAGCCAGGCATGGCAGTGCACACCTCTAATCCCAGCACTTGGGAGGCTGAGGTAGGAAGATTGCTGCACCTTGGAGGCCAGCCTGAATTACTGAGCAAGACATTTCTCAAATAAATAAACAAACCAACAAATGAAAGTTGGAATAGGCCCAATCTGCATTGTGGTGTCAGTGTGGCTGCTTCCGACAGGAAAGTGGGTTCCCTGACTGAACCCTTATCCTCGCTCTAGGGTCTCTGAGATCCCAGGACATCCAGTACAACGGCTCTGAGCTGTCGTGTTTTGACAGACCCCGGCTCAGCGAATACACCCACAGGGCATGTTGCCAGTGCCACCAGGACTCGGCCCAGACCTACGGTAAGTAGCCACGCATCTGAGCAAGGCGGTGTGGAACGGGTGTTAGAGAAAGTTCCCAGAGAAGGGCACGGCGCCTCACCCTCTGCTGGCTCCACAGGGCCCGTCCATCCGACCCCGTCCCTGTGCTGTGAGGGCGCCTGCGGCAGCGACCAGTCAGTGCTGGGCTGTGGCGTGCACCCCGCGGCCGCCCTTCAGGAGAGGTAACGGCCACTTCTCTTTCCCTGGTGCAGATGCATGCCTTCTACTCGCCTGCCAATTTTCATGGGAAACTATGGGAATATCTCTTTTTAAATATCATGAATGGCATTCTGTGTGTTGAACGGGGGGAATTCTTCAAGCAAGACTAAGATAGGCCTCTCAGGGTTGTTAGCATTCTTTATACCTTTCTTTCCACTGATTTTATGTCTGTCTTGTGTCCATGATACCTCTGCCATCTGCAAATAGTGGTTAACGTGTCATGTCCTGGTGATGACCTAGTGTAGAATTTTAGAACAACAGTGAAGAAACCTCAGCTAAGACCTAGGAACCTGGAGGTGTCCGTGTCCATGGTGCAGACACTGGATGAGGAATGTTAGTGAGAAATAGGTGTAGAAATCAGTTTTAAAGCAAATGGAATAATTGGAGTCACTGTGTTGAGGCAAGTTTATAACAACAGCAGCCAGTAGAATTCTGACTTCCTACATTGCTGTTCCCTCTAGAAGACCAAATTATAGCTGGGATGCTGCTTGGTGGTAGTGCTGCTTCTCGCTGTAGAATAAACACCTTCTCAATGTGTGTTCAGGAGCACAGCTGTGGTCGGGGAGTCCATGCCCACGTTCTTCGCACCCCTGACGCGCTCCGGCTGCGGCGAGTTTTCCGATGCCTGTCCTCTGATGGAGAACCCCGCGGGCAGTGACGACCTCTCTTTATGTGACTCTTACCCTGAACTCAGCGGAGAAGATATTAATTCTCTTCGTCCAGAAAACGAAAGCCCAGTGTCTTTGGATTCAAACCATGGTCAGGATTTGGTCTGTGGAGCCGTTTCTGTTCCAGCTCACGCTGCAAACATCACAGAAACTACTGACCTGTGTGGCCGCAGCGACACAGTGACAGAGCCCGCCCTGGTTCCGGAGGCACCGCTGCCTGGACGCCAGCCGGATCCCAGGCCGGGGAGCCCGTGAGCCTGCGCCCTAGAGCGGCCCCCAGGTAAGGCTGGGCTGCGGTTCAGGGCAGCGAGACTCTAACTTCGGGGCCCTGGTGTGGGGGAGCTCTGAGCCCACTGTGAGCCCGGCTGGGGGATGCTCCAGGACAGAGGGCACGCGGGGCTCCGGCTTCTGTCCCCACCGCCACGACAGGGCAGAAAAGGTCTTTTCACTCGCACACTTTAGAAAATCATGTTGTAAAATAAATTTCCAGTTCTTTTTTTTAAACTAACAGAGCTAATCTAGAAGACTATGAAAGTTGTCTGCATTCTTCATTCTTCTCAAAAAATCCAACCACCTGACATAGTCTCCTGCCCTGCCTGAGAGATGTGAGTCAGACGTGGGGCATCTCACAAACAATCCCAGACTGCTTGGGTGTGTGTGATATTCTTACGCCCAAAACTTCATTCGCTGTCAGGTTAATCAGAATTTGGATATTCTAAAACGACTTCTTTCCCTCCTTTCCCGGGTACTGTTTTGTGGACTGATTTGCCTTGACTGATCAGTTTGGTTGGAAATTGATTGGTGGTTGCGATCTGGGACTAAATGCACCCTAAGATCCTATCAGGAAGGAGAGCTGAAAATCAGGTTGGGGTAGGGCCCCGGATGGTAAGAGCTGAACACACACCATGCATGCTCAGAGCATGGCCTCTCCTGATTATATCACAGACAGCCAGGAGTCAAAGTGGACGCAACATGGGCCTTTTATAATCAGCACCTAGGTTATGTGCTGATCTGAATCTGCCATGCTTTTTTTAACTGCAAAGAAATTTTCTACAGAATTCATAGAAAACTCTACAGAGAAAACATTTGTTGGCTTTGGGGGAAAAGAGATATATGGATTTGGTCTCAAAATGGGGAACATACAAAGAGGTAAATGAAGGGAAATAAAAAATATTGCACAGTTTCAAAAACGTATACTATATACCTCTGAGCTCTGCTTGTGGCTATGAAAAATTATTTACTGATTTTACCCTTTTGAGCCATTCCATGTTGTGCAACTTTCATGATCACAAGTAAGAAAAAACTTAGGAATTTTCTTGGCTAGGTGCAAGTCTCAAGAACGGACAGTGTGCCCCAAAATTTGGGGGCTGAGAAGGCCCAGCAGCCACTAGCTGCTGATCAGTCCTGTGTACCAGCCAGGAGGGTGTGCAAAAGAGCGCACAGGGGTCCCACCCCCTCGGCAGCAAGGAGCTGGAGGCCTTGCTGGCCACCCAGGGTGAGTCAGCTTCATCCAGACTGGCTGTGTCCTGGGAACATACATTGTCAGGGACAGTCTGAATGACAAAGGTGAGTAAGTTAGCAGAGAACGAGCAACAGCTTCTCAGAATTATGTCAGGAAAGAATTAGAATTCACCTCAGTTTTGTAGCTTGTCCCCCAGTTTGTGATGTCAATTGTGGGACTAAGGAGTGAACCGTCTGGACACCGAATCGTATCCGAACAAACTCACTCTCCACCTGCTTTTGTTTGTGTTGTTAGAGGAATGAAAAGGACTTATAATCACTAATGTCAGAGGTGCATGCGTGTGGAATTTCAGAAACATATTTTAGTACCTAAGATTGGCATATATGACGTATTATTCTTTTTCAAAAGCAATCTATAATTGTCATGATCTACATATTTTCACACAAATCATTATGAAAAAAGTTGTAATTACACATAAAATGGATCTAATGAGATAGTGTTATATTCAGTTTGCACAATATAATTTATTAATGATAGATTTTAATTAGCCTTTCAAGATGTGTTATCTTACAATGATTAGGTAATTCAAATCTAAGATTGAAATTCTGAATCCAGAAAGGGAACTGTTAGACTGTAAACCATTTTTGTTTTTCCCTTACAGCAAAAAACACTAGTAATTTGAGTTGTGGGGGAGGAGTATGAGTGTGTGTGTGGGTGTGTGGGGTGTGTGGGTGGGTGTGGTGGTTTGTGGGGCAGTGGCTGTGGGGGGGGATGTGTGGTTGTGGGTGTGTGTGGGGATGGGGTGTGTGTGTGGGTGTGTGTGGGCATGGGTTGTGTGGGTGTGTGTGGATGTGTGGATATGGGTGGTGTGTGTGGGTGTGTATGGAGGTGTGTGGGTGGGGTGTGAGTGGGGGGTGTGAGGGTGTGGGTGTGGGTGGGTGTGGTGCTGGAGTTGGAACCCAGGACCTCATGCTGCTAATCAAGTGCTGTACAACTGAGCTACATCCCCAGCCCTGAGCCCATTTGCAGAGATAATCTTTTCCAGATTCAGAAAAGCACTTTCCCTTCTGTTGCACCTACTGAACCCATAAAATTTAATAAATGAACCTTCATCTTCAAAAGAAAGTAGAAAGCAGTAATATTCCAAACCTCTGGGGGCTTGGGTCTCTTCTTTGTTTTAAGGGTCAGCCAAGTGCTTAACTTTACAAGTTTTTGGTTTTGCAAACTACTAAATTCTAAAAAACAATTCACATTTCTCCCTAACAGACTCATTTTCAACGTAGAGAGCACATTTGCTGCTTATGAAGAATTAGACTTCAGCAGCAAGGGCTCCTCATTAATTCTGTCCATCCCCCGAGTTCAGATTTACTTCACGTGGGCTTGCTCCGAATTCAGGAAGATGCCGTATTTCTGTTTGGGGATGTATCAGGGACAGCAATTCCCAAAACAGCACTTGTCTTTGCTTGGTATAAGGCTGTGATTAAAAATGCATGATGTGTTTGTTTCCAAAAACTATTTTTACACACAATTTTTTTGTGGGTGGCGTGAGACCATCCAGAGTCTGATTATGATACTTAGGGTTCAGGAAACAGCAAACAGCTGAGACCCTTCTTTAGTCTGTATAACTGAATATTAATCAACTTCACCTCTGCATATCTTCAGGGAGAGGAGGAGCTGATATATCTGGGGCCCCATTTCTGGGGATATTTGGGAGAATGAAGCCAGCCTATTTAAAGGAGAAGTGTTTCTTGACTTTATTTTTCTAACTCTTATTTTAAATATCAACATAAAGAGATAGAATTTTAGGAATGATAAGAGAGAACTGGGGTTCTAGTTTTTCAATCTAGTAAAACTTCTTTTTTTTTTCCATATTGGCAGGATGAGATTAATTTGCCTTTCACCACAGGGACTAATGTGGTTATTATTGTATCAGTTGATCAACATATTTGATAAAACCATCTCCTATCATTTAAAAGAACTTCAGAAACTTTTATTTCTAGAGAAGACCTTTACACCTAGAAAGAATTTTTCCCATTAATGTATCTATGTCATTGGTGCCAGTTAGCAGTGAGTAAGTTGGTGGATGGTTCATACAGGAAATTAAGCTTTTACTCTGTATTAGTCACCTTTCTTTGCTGGAACAAAATACCTGGCATACACAGCTTAAAGGAAGAAAGGGTTACTTGGTTCACAGATGTAGAGGTTTCAGTCCATGTTTGCCTGGCGGAGAAAAGCTGCTCCCCTCCTGACAACCAGCAAGCAGAGTGCAGGGGAAGAGGCAGGAAAAGGATCCGCCTTTCAGTCGTGCCCCTGTGACCCACGTCCTCCAAGTGGCCGCCCTGCCTTCTGCTAGCCTGTTCAGCTGGTGAACTCATCCCTGGATTAACCCTCCTATGAGCTTAGCACTGGGGACACTGCCCGTTTCAGCCGCAGCACCCTCCTTCACAGTGGGCTTCACTTGGTTGTAGCCTCACCCCTCCCTGAGGTGAAGTCAGTACCTTTTGTAATAAGGACAGGTCAAGTAGTTCCACTGGGCTGAGGATATTTGCCCTGTGAAGATTCTGAATATTCCATGGAGATCATTCTAAGACAAATCTCATCCCCGAACTACTTCTCAATGCCCGTCAGCAATTTGGTAGAAGACTTAAATGTAAAAACTTAAGTTGGCAGGTAAAGAAGGACACTTTTCATTATCATCATCGTTCTTTGAAAGAAAGGCATAAAGAATCTTACAGTCATTACCTACAAATACTTTAAAGGAGCCCAGCACAGAAGACACAAACTTTTAAATGTTTGAGGTTGAAAATCAGCAGAACAATTGTTCATTAATTCATTGTGATTGCTGAAGTTTATATTGTCATCTTTTAAGTAATGTTGGCAAATATTGAGCAACTGTGGCTTATTACAAAAACTTTCATTTTATTCTCAGAGTGCACGGGTCCTTAGATATTTGAAGATCACTCGACGAGCTTCTTGTTATTAAATTCTCAGATAGTCTAATAATACTGATGTAGAGCTTTAACTTGTAAAGCACTGTTTTTGAAGCTTGCTTTCTGTCGCTGTTTCAGGAAGTCTAAAGGCCATCATCTTCCTGCAGTGGAAATGTGTGTGGACACGAAAGGATGCCCCTCGTTAAGCTCACAGACTGAGCAGTCTGGACCCTGCAAAGGCTTCCAGGGGAAAAAGAAATCTGGACCAAACTGATTGCTATTTCAGCCTGTAGCTGTAAGCCTTTCAACCAGCTGCTTCCGAGGCAGACTAGCTGGGAGCCGGAAACCTCAGCAAAAAGCAGGAGAAGACCCCAGCAGACTGCTCATCCTGGGCAGCGTCCCTGAATACGAAGCTTCTCAGATTCCACAGTGACTTCAAAGACCAATGCATTGCAGTTATAAACAAGACACAGCAGGACATCTGTGCCTGTTTTCATGGTGAATATGATTTTACAAGACTGGCAACCCAGAGTATAAATTTTCGCTGACATTTTCTTTCCAAAAATAATCGTACGTAGCCTATTATCCTGCTAAAAGTCCACGTCAGATTCCTGACCGTGTTTTTTTTTTTTTTTTTTTTTTTTTTTAAATGTAGAATGGGTTCAGAAGTGAGTATTTCTGTTGGGGAAAGCCACTTTCTCATCCCGAGGCTAATTAGCTTAGGTGGTTAGTACTGATTTCATTCCGCCTGCCTCAATCTTGTGCTTAGTAAGTGAGGTCAACAGACCTAACCAGGAATGAGCTGTTTTGGAGAAGGGCTGTTTTCCGGAATCGATGCTTCTGTCTCATGGACACCCACTGGTGCTGGTAGGAAGAGGGACCCTGGTTACGCACCATGGTCTGGAGAGAGTGGCCCTTTCTCAATTTAAAAACCACTAACACACATTCCCTAGAACTTGGATGCACAGGTTAGTGTAGACATGCTAAGACGAATTGACATAGAAGCATTTGTTGCATCGGTCCCTGGGCCTGAGCAGAGAAGGTCCAAGTTTTCTTTTATAGGTAAGTGGTATTTATACACATAGTGAACTTTTGTTTGCATTGGACCTTATACTAAAGGCTTTAGAAACTTCAGCATATCGGGTTCCTCTACTACTGAAGTAATCTTTGGCAAAAATACACTTGATATTAGACCCAAGAGAAAAAGCACAATTTGTAGGTGCTGTTTAGGAGACCTGGCAAAGTGTAGTTGGACCAGGACATTGTGGAGTTCCCTCTGATCTTGTAGGATTTTTCGGCACATCATCTCCTCTGGTGGCCGGGTGATGCTGGAGGTAACTGTCCCGTGCTTCTGTGAAGATGCCCCATCTTCTGCGTGTTACTGTTGATGCACCAGTTTGTCTGCGGGCGAGCACATAATGAACCCGGCCCAGTCATAAAGCAGGGCATGCCTCATTTGCCTTCATCTTTATGCCCTGGAGAAGACTTAATTGAGCAGGACTTAATTATTTTCCTGTTTAATTTGCATGATCAGATCTGGCCTTTGTCTTTTAACTGCTTTCTATTAGCTCTGTTACGAGTACACTGAAAAAATAAATAGATCTCTAGAAGTCCATGTGTTAGAGGGGCACTAAGGTATTTGTTTGCAAATTGCCCTGCCCAAATCGGTGTCTTTTACCTAACATTCAAACTGCAAGTTAAAACTAATTTGTTTTTCCTACATCATTTTTATCTTCTCCCGTATTACCCCAACATTCTGTCTCTTTGTAAAGATTAGTAAAACTTGATGAGCCCTCTTTCTTCCCACATAATTTTAGGTGCTAATGCAGGTGTAATGGTTTGCTTATGTCTGGATACTGCTCGATGACTTCAACTCCTTTATCAGAAGTAGGAAATGAGAAACCCAAAATCTTTAATACCATCCAGCTGCCCAGTCATGATTGACTGACTTTTTCTTTCTCCTTTTTTTTTTCTCCTTGTTTTCTTTTTTGCATCAGACAATAGTTCTTAAACTTCAGTAGTCATCAGCTCTTAGGAAACTCTTGTAAAATATAGGACCTGACCACAAGGCATCTATGAAAATGCAAGTCGTTTCCTTGAGTGGTTCCCCTGCATTGCGCATGTGTGTGTCATTGTTTGCAATCTGATCATCTCTGTTATGACAAGAGGGATGATCAAAGTAGGCAGGGCTGTGTTTGTGTAACCTGAATATATTTTCCATATGTACAGCCCTGAGTCATTTCAAAGACACACTTGCTAAGGAAGCCAGATTGATAGGAATGAGACTTTGGTCCAAAATCATGAACATCAGTTTTAATCAGTAGAGAAATGCTTCAGGTTGAAAACTGATTTCATTTGAATACTGCATTTGAAAAATCCTGGGCTATTTTTATCAAGATGGAGACATCTTACCACTGCCTACTCTAGAATCATACCAAAATGTTACATTTTACATTCTATGTCAACACTTGAAAAAAAATCCAGTTAGCATTGCCCATTATTGGAACATCCTGCCCTACACCGTGAGCTCTGGGCTATGGAGCCGGCGCGGGGAGACACCCGGAGGGATTCCGGCCCAGGCATCTTTGCTGGTTTGCATGGTGCAGAAGCTACCAGGATTTCAAGAATAACTACGTCAGATCATGGTTTTTTGTTTTTTAAACCTTTTGTATATGGAATATTTTTTTATATACAGACTTTCCTGCTTTAGATAAAGTGTTAATGTTGCTGTTACCTAATAAGCACTGTCATCTCTGCAGGTAAAGATCAAAGGGACAAAAGCGTATTGCTTTAAGGTAGTTGGAATCAATTTAGAATTCATTGTAACTTTTTGCATACTGAAATTTTCCTATACAAGTCATTTTGTTATACTTTTTTATTTGTGAATAAAATTGATATTTGTTATTCTTATGTGTTCATAAGAAAATGATGG